>PNEQ01043274.1:16057-72627 GCA_003012365.1 Medauroidea extradentata | reverse complement strand
CCTGCTGAGGCTAACCTACTCCCACTACTACCAGCTACCGGCCTACTTGTGGTCGCTTTATGCATTCTTTCTGATCTGTTCCCAATCTCACTGCCACTTGCCACAAACCTACCTGTGTTTAATTTAAGAACACTCTCCTCTACTCTTTCACTACCACGTAAGTCTGCCATGTTTCTTCCCGCCGCTTCAGTTGCCATTGTCATGTCGATTGCCTCTTGAAGGGTTAACTTTTCCTTAACCAGCAGAGCCTTTTGCACTGCTATATCTTTCACACCACAAACCAGTCTGTCCCGTATCATGCGATCTAAGTCCGGAAAATTACAATGCGTGCTCAGCCGTCGAAGTTCCGCTACATACACTGCAATAGTTTCCTCGTCTCGCTGGTCGCGCTTCAAGAACTTGAACGACTCTACGATCTCACTCGGCTTGGGATGGTAATGGTTCGTAAGTGCTGTGAACACGTCAGTCAACGGAACCGCATCCGTGGATCGTGGTGACAACAACGATGTCACTAGGCCATATAGATCCGCCCCGCATACCGTGTAGAATACCGCGCGTTTAGTAACTTCATCTGCAATGTTGTTCGCGATGAAATAAAATTGAATCCGCTCGCGGTAGGACTGCCACAATTCCTTCTCCGATGCAAACTCGCCTACCGTGCCGATTCGCGCCATTCTCCACCAAATAAACTGTATTTTCCTCATCGCCAAACTGTTATGTATCTAACCGGGTCACGCCATGTTTTGTACTGTTTGCGGTGCCAACCTGGCGATGCCAACTATGCCTATCTACTGGCACAACACTCCCTATCTACATACCTACATATCAAAATCCATCACATTTTATTTAAAAATAGTAATTAGCTTTAAATGCAGTTGCTAATCGCTACTTAACCTTTAATAATCCAACCGTAAAATATCTGGCAAGCTCCGTGTAGTTACATGTTGCTAGCGAGGCGCGCGAGTAGAGGTGCAACTCAGTAAGCGCGCGAGTGGAGGTGCAACTCAGCAGGCAGACCTACCTTCTTTATCGTTCCTCCCTCTTCACTGTGCACGCGAGCCATGCATGTACGTGCGTCATAAATAAACATTTCAGTATGATGCTGGTGAACTGGACGGTAACTTCAGGTTACAATGGCACGTAAAGGGAAATTTATTTTGTTCTGGTATGTGCGATAAATTCAAGATTGCAAAACAATTTGTTCCGGAAATTAATAAAAAAAATTGATAGCTATTGGTTTGCATTGCAATGTAGGCAAGGTGATGAGAGAGTTTTACGGCCCTTTAACGATGTCTTACAAACCGATGAAGGTGAAGTGAGGTGAAAGAACAACACAACATCCATGCAAGAGCAAGGATTTGAACCCAGGGCCTCTCGAACCGTAAACTGGCTTCTAACCAACTACGCTAGAGGCTGGTGCGATATCGAAAAAAACCAGGGCTTAATAAATTATAAAAAAAGGGGGGGGGGGGCTGAAAAGGGCATTTGCCCTGTGCCGCACATTCTAGAGGGCTTCGCTTTTGAGCAAGTCAAATTATTAAAATGAATGGTCTTTTACTGAGTTCCCATTAATGTTGGTGGTATCTGTGAAATTTATTTCAAGTGTAAAGTGTGTGTAAAGACGTCACTGATCTATGACGACTTTGCCAAGGTAAGATAATATGGAGGGAGGCCTCTAAGTGCACATTATCACTTATAACACGGCCGTGACTTCAACTAAACAAAAAAAGGAGAAAAGGTAGACTAATATTTGAATTTCTCCTGACCTCGTATTCTAACAAAAAAGCCCTGATCGTTATTTCCCGATCGAGATGTCAGTTCCGAGAAACTTAGAATAACCCCCATGAAACGTTTGGAATGGTTGAATGATACATATCTGGAGGAGACGGTAAACAAATAGTGCATCAGTACATGAGAGATTATGGTGTGATGTGTAGAACTGCAAGCCGTAGCTGACAAACCGACTAATCTCAATTCTGTTACATACAGTAATTTAGACACTTGTCCGATACGTAACAATTCATGGTCTTAAAAACATTGTTTTAATATTATTTGGTTGTTTTTACTCTCATTTAACTCAGTTGAACGTGATAAATAGTTTTATTGTTTTTTAGTGTGACAACTTGTGTAAGAATAAAGCTGTAAATTATACATGTTTTATGATTCAGTTTATATGCATAAAATGAAATTTTAAAAATCTGAAGTGTTAAAATGAGTTTACATATTTCTGTACAATGATCCAAAAGAATCGTTAATTACTGTACCATATAAGCTCTCGTATAAGAGGAAAAATATTTTTGTGTCTTCGGAACTCTGTAGGAGGTAAGCGTAATTATCGGTTTAGCACATCTCGTGAGTTGTGTGTCGTCACGTGCGGTGTTTGCATTGCTGTTGAGACTGTACCGGTTGACCTTGACTACTTCTGCTCGTGCTCTACCTCCCTAGCTTATCTCCAGCAATTATCTCTCTCTCACACACACACACGCACGCACATAGACTGTCGCCAGCCAGATGAGAGAAGGGGGTGAGAACTTTTATGGGTAGAAGAGTGCCTTGGTGCCAGCTTCTAGTACAGATAAAAAAAAAAGATCAGCCAGCAGTAGCATAAAAAATAAATAAAAAAGAGTCTGCCGACCCAGGTTGTTTGACATTCTTTTATAGTTGTCCATGTTACAGTGATAATTTCCCCACTACCCCCTCCTATAAATTGATACGTACAAAGCAGTATATATTGCCGCCTCTTTTGCTTGTAGAAAAGATAGCATACTGATTTCCTCACGTTTCTGGTGATTAGTGAGTGATTACCCCTCCTCCCCGGACGCCCCTCGATAACACGGACAAGTCGTAAATCGGACAGCTTCTCCCCCCTCTTAGTCCGAGTTATCGAGGGTTCACTGTAGTTCCAATTGTCAACCATGCATAAGAATTAACCAAACAAATGTAATGAAAAAAATGCATATTTGCTTGAAAAGTTTTTACAATGTTATTTGTAGTTATTGAAATTTAGCAGTGGTGGTTGAAGAGGGTTGATATTTTAAATTTATTTAAGAGCTACATGTAATTTATGTTTGTTCTATAGGGGCATAAGTTCAACAGTTCGTCGTTGTATTGAGAAGGAAACTGGAATCGAGTTTGCAGCCAAAATAATTGATTTGAGCAGTGATACACATGATAATGATACAAAGACAATGCTAGAAGCTACTTTAGAAGAAATTCATATTTTACGAATGGTTGCTGGTCATTCATACATAAGTAAGTTTTTTTATTTTTTTTTTTAATATTTTAATATCTAAAATATATTGTTTTAATTTTTAGTTATAAGAGATTAACAAAAATACAGTATTATCAAATAGGTATTTTACTCTGGTATTATGTTTAATGATCTTTGAAAGAACTGTGCAATAGGAGTTCATAACTGAATTTGTTTGTATGGACATACTCCATTGCGAAATAAATGACTGTCACAAGAAAACTAAAAGTAAAAATAAGACATACAAACAAATTCAGTCATGAACTCCCATTGCACAGTTCTTTCAAAGATCATATCAGTGCCCGGTATGGACCCGGTATGCATATTTCTCAGAGGAAACTGGAAAAGAAAATGGTTGATCTATCACGATGTTCCAACAACTTGACTTTTCTCTGCAAATGTCGCAGTAAAGGTGTAATTCCTAAGGGTCTTACAGTCAAATTGCCTGTGAACAGCAAACAGGCTCAAAAAATAGCACTGAAAGCTGCTGAGCGAAAGAATATCTGCCTATCACTGTCAAAAATCACAACTGAACAATGAAATATCAGCAATACAGCTTGAACTACTGTCCATAATTAGTACAAAAGATTTTAATTGCATATATCAGTCCATCATGAATCTTGTCCAGAAAAAATCTGTCAAGTGCAAAGAAAGGCAAAAAGATAAATTTTCCAAGCTGACCAGTACTGATAATACCAAAACACCCTCCGCACCAAAAAGAACTAACACAGTTATTAATGCATCCTCAAAAAATTTGTCAAACTGCGAGGAAAATGTCTTACAAAAAGGTCTCAATTTCTGTATTGCTCCACGACACACTCCAGCCCTTGACATAGTTTCATCCGTGGAGAGTGCAATATACAAACTCCCTGCTGCTAAACAAGACGAATTTCGCTGGACTGTACGCACAGCGATTAATTCAGCTGGCCCACCAAAACCTAATATCTCTCCTGATGAACTCAAAGCCATCAAAAATCTAAAATCTGGCCCTGACATTGTAATTCTTCTGGCAGATAAGGGCCGTGCTACTGTAGTACTAGATAAATCCGATTATGACAAAAAATCACAGATCTCATTACCCCTGAACAATACACACACCTTGAAAAAGATCCCACTGCCAGCATAGAATGATAAGTGTACCAAACTTTGAAAAAACATCAAAGTCACTTTCCAGACAAATTAAGATCAGAGCTGACGCCACACAGCAGTAGATCACCACACATATATGGTCTTCCAAAAATCCATAAACCTGACATGCCTCTGCGCCCGATTATCAGCTGTTGCAATGCTCCATGCCAAAAACTATCAAAATATCTCCTAAAAATTGTCGAACCCCTCATAGGGCAGACGCCAACTTTTGTCAAAGACTCTAATCATTTTATTTCCATAGCCAAAACATTGAAAATAGAAAACACTGACACCCTAGTGAGTTTTGATGTCCAAAGCCTTTTTACCAATGTACCTGTGGCTGAAACTCTCAACATTATCAAGGCCAAGCTGGAAGCTGATCCAAACCTAAATGACAGAACAACCATACCAATTCCGTCCATCATGGAAATGATTACCCTCTGTGTCACCACAACATATTTCCAGTTTAATGACAGTTTCTACAAACAAACAGATGGCATGGCAATGGGCTCTTCACTTTCACCATTCATGGCGAACATATTCATGGAGAACTTTGAGGAGGAAGCACTCAGCCAAAGCAATAGCCCTCCTAAAATCTGGCTTCATTATGTAGACGACACTTTTACTATCTGGCAACACGGACCTGAAACCCTGGAGGAATTTGTGAACTTTCTAAACTCATTGAGGCCATCAATAAAGAGAAAGAAACCAATGGCATCATTCCTTTTGTGGACGTACTAGTTAGCAGGGAAAACAGCAGTCTCGAAACCAAAGTATACAGGAAACCCACACGTACATGCCAATACCTACATTTTGCATCCAACCACCCTAAAACAACAAAAACTGGCATAATTCGCACACTAGCCAACCGAGCTGAGATTATTTGTTCCAACACGAAATCCGTAGCTGAAGAACACAACCAAATAATAAAAGAACTCACAGCTAATGGTTACCCAACAAACACCATCAAACAGCACATGAAAACAAACAGAACACAGAAACAGAAAAGCCATCAGGAACCCTAGTTATTCCGTATGTTCGAGGCCTTTCTGAAAAAATAAGACGTCTAGGAAACAAATACGGGCTTCGAACAGCATTCCATTCTAAAGCAACCATTAAAAGTATGGTTACCAGGGTGAAACCAGCCACAGAAAAACTACAAACACACAACTGTGTATATCAGATACCCTGTGAATGTGGCCATATGTACATTGGTGAAACTGGGAGAGCTCTATCAACCCGCACTAAAGAACATAAAAATAATTGCAAAAAAGGCGAAACCCAAAAATCTAGACTGTCCGAACATGCATGGGAAAATAGCCACAAAATCCTTTGGGAAGAATCTAAACCACTTACACAGGAAACTGACAAAATTAAAAGAAAAATAAAAGAATCAACCTTTATTATTAGCAATAGTAATATTTTCAGTCAACAGAGCATTGAATTAAAAAATATGTGGATCCCATTGATTAAAAGAGAAACAAATTTACAGCACAAAATAAAAACAAACACCCAACCCACCACAACCAATCAGAGTCAATACATGCTGCGCGACCAATCAGGAGACAGCTCGTCTCGCATTGGCTGAGCACGATAAGGGGCTTTACCCTATATAAACCCATGGTTTTTCCAGTCTCCTCATCAGTCACACTCGTGTTCCTGAACCCTGTGTGTCTACCTGATGACGGGAACAGATTCCAGTTCCCGAAACGTCGTTCGTACTGACTGTTTGGAAAACTACCGTGTTTTATTTCGTCTCATCGTTTGTGTTGTTTTTTGTTTTTTTCTGTTTGTGTCCGACATCTTTGTGTTTTGTTTAGTCTCATCGTTGTGTCGTTTGCTGTAATTCTGTTTGTGTTTTTGTTCTGTCTCATCGTTGTGTCGCATGTCAACTTAGGTTTTTTATGTTTTTGTTATTTCTTTTATTTTCTTTTTGTTCCTTGTTTTATCTGACCATATTCCAGTTTTGGAATTTCATGTTTTATATCCTGATGACTAAAGCATACTCTGCTTTTTATGTTTTCTTGTCTTATTTTTGCTTTTAGTTTTCTTGTGACAGTCATTTATTTCGCAATGGAGTATGTCCATACAAACAAATTCAGTCATTATGTTTAATGTTTAGTTATAATATGAACTAAATTGTTTTTACTTTATTTTAGTCTTAGTTTGGGTATCACTATTACCAGTTAAAAATAATTTTTTTATAAGTATCATTAATATTGTTTTGTAGGAGGTCAATATAGATTTATTTTAGGAAATGTGACAGACATTGTAATTGTTATATATTTTTTTATGAAATATTTTAATACTAATTCAAACTTTTAATGATACTGAGTTAAGAGATTTGCTGTTTTCGTATCACTGCTTTTACATTAAACCAAGGTGTACATTGTTTGAACACAAAATAGCATTGTGAGCCTATTGGCACATTTATCCGCTCCGTGACTATTTTCCCTGAAATGTACCATCGTTAACACACACAATGGATCCCATAGTCACTGCGAACGAGATACCAACCCTGCACACTTAACAGTGCAGTAAACTTGTACTGAGACCACACCAATTCAGAATAAATTTATAAACATTAATATTACTTATGGACTGTGCAGTGTAGGTTTAGAATTGTTACTGAGAGAGACAGCATCAAATGAAATACATTTTATGTTAATTTAGAGAAAAATTAATACTGCAAAGTAGTTACAGTAAAAAATAAATGCTTATAGCAATGAATTTTCGAACGCGGAGTTTTATGAGATGTCATCTAGCTTAGTGTTAAGCCTTCTGTTGTCCATCATTTTGATGCGGGCCCAAGATGACTTATCTTGAGTAACTATCATTGCCAGCAGTTGAGCATGAAGGTTCATGTGGACGAGATGTCTGTAAAAGCTGCTCTATATATGGTGCCCTCAGTGTCCCTCGTTCTCTAGCAACTAACAATCTTATATCACAGGGTGGTGACAGGGCGGGAAAACCGGGAATAGTCAGGGAATTTTAGTGGCCTGAAAAAGTCAGTGAATAGTCAGGGAAAATTCCCCGCCCCATCTCTTTTTTTTTTGGAAATCAAAAAGCAATAGTTAAAATCAGTTAAAATTAAGCCTACATCAATGGAGTAGCGTGGACTGGCAAGCGTGAAGACGTGTCTGGTGCCTTTCATCGAACATCACGGTACCATAATCCCGAAAAAGAAAGCCATAAGTAGCTGGGCCCGCTGCGTCACATACACCACTTGTTTACTGCTCGACGCTTCCTGCTGATGCGGAAGGCTGATAACGTGTCTGCTTCGGCTTTTTTTACGTGCACGTGTGTCTCGTCTCTCTCTTAGGCCCCACTCCCCCAGATGCTTCCTTCTAATGGGGAAGGCTGATAACATGTCCACATTTTTTTTTAGTGCGTTATACTTCGTTAGTGTGATAAGCAGCTACCGGCTTGTAAAACGATACATACATCTATATTTTGTGACATGAGAAAGCAAACTTGCATCCTGCCATGCTTTTTTCTTTCTTTCTTGTTGTTTTCATCAACTTTAATTTGTAACACACAGTCACCTATTGGAAAGAAGAGATGGTAGAAAGGGCGGATGGAATTCTATTTTTAGAGCAACAGTGTGTGCTTGCTTGTGAATATAAGATGGGTGAGGTGTGTGCTGTAATCTCTATACAGACACGTGTAAACACACGGCCGTTAATACCTGGGGGAACAATCCCACACCTGAGCACTCACCTTAACCTCCGCTCGATTTGGTGAACACATATTCAGCAGTCAAACGCACACAACATGAACACTGGGGAAGGGTTCAACTCGCTACGGCAATTAAACTGACAGGCCCGGTAAAATGCACAAAATGTATTATATATTGACAGAAATAATCCGGGTACTTAAGTTAACATAGCCAACACAGGGCTTAATCAGTACAAAATCCGAAGGCAATCGCTGTTATACCAGTGATACAAATGTGACAAGAAAAAGCCTCACAGGCATCAAAAATACCAATACACTAAATGAAACGGTCAATGCCGCAATTAAAAGGCACGAATTAAGCAACTTGGCACGAGCCTGGCGCTCGCCCCATACTTGCCTCCCGACCGCGACGACACATCCCCGAGGACCGTGTAGGGAAAGACTGGTAATGAAAGAAAAGTAAATGAAGCAAACGCGAACTGAAAACAACTCTTACCAGTCAACGAGGATGTGCAGCCACGGGCGCGAGCAAGCACAGGTAACCCACACGAGAGCTCACTACTAACTGAACTCTTCTCCGGCCGCGAGGAACTGGCTCACACCGGGAAGGAGGGAGAGAGAAGGGAGGTGGGGAGGGGAGGCACGACGTCCGCCGAAGACGGCCGAAGGTCTAGAGAGGAGGGGCGGGCTACGTCAGAGAACGGCGTCACATGAGACCAAGTCACAGCTTATCGTTCGGCTACACTCAGATACCAGTAGTCAAGGGGGGGGGGAAGCCACACAATAAGGGCAGACATACATTAACACGGGCTGAGCCCAGCTCAGGTGTCAAAGGGGAAGAACTTAATATGGCTGGAGATAGAAGAGAAACCCCTCTGGGGGGGAGAGGAATGAGAGCTAGGAGGTTGTAGAGTTACAAAAAACTGATTAAAGTACTGCTTTACATGCTTGTGGCAAGCACACTTCACAGGATCTCTCACTGAGTACTTCTACAATACTCATAAAATTACATTTTTCCACTGAATTTATTTGTGTAATCTTGTATAGTACTGGGCTTTTTGATTGTACATAGTATGTAATCATGAAATATGTTTATTATCGGATGAGAATTTTCTCCACACATAATTTATTTGTGTACTACATGAAATTGTAAATTTAATTTCCCAATGTAACGATTGTATTACTCTGAATTTTTGACATCAGTTTAAATGAATTACTTTAGTTGCAACTGTTTGTTGTAATTTTGGTTTAATTATTTTATTTCAACATGCAGGATTAGAGTACGCAAAGTATATTGTTTATATTGTATAAACTGTGTAATGAATCTGTGTTTCCTGAGGTAAGAAGTTTTTACACAAATATTTTTTTCATGTGGTAGGCCTTTTAATTTGTTGATTGTGAGAAGCCATATGTAAAGTATTACTGTAAATTTTTTACAGTCAAAATGTACTGAAGAATTGTAACTTTCAGTTCTAATTTTTATATTATATTATTATTTTATATATACTTAAAAAACATGTAAAAATAGAGCACAGAAAATATGTTGTTGGTGTGTTTACTATGCAATCAGTGTTTTCTGAGGCATGTATTTTTCATGCAAATTATACAAATCGTAGAAGTATTTTTGACATACATAATTGCAGCAAATGGTCACACAAAACCAGACAATACATGCAGACAAGCAAAAGGATGCTTTTTGTTGTTTATTTTTCTGTTTGTCTGCATATATTGTCTGGTTTTCTTTGACTCACAGTTCGCTGCTATAGCGTATGTCCGTAATAGTTATTTGATTTTCAACTTGCCCCATTGCAAGAATGGTTTAGAAACAGCACACATTTTTTATTAGTCGTACATTAAAACTTGTACTATGTGCAAAGTGCATTGAATTGGACGAAGAAAAAATGATTTCTTTTATAAAGCATAAAAAATTGGGTTAAAAAAATTTATTAGGTCAGGGAAAATTTTCAATTTGGGTGGGAAAAGTCAGGGAATTATATTCCCAACAGTTTGTAGCCATTCTGTATCAGTGTAGTTAAATTTCTAAGACTGTTTCCTGATTTAGGTTCTGAGGCCAGACCAGTGACTTTACCTGAGGCTTAAATGCAGCAGTTTTAAGTTTGCTTATTTACATACTTCATTTCACTGAATCTGTTACAGTATTTAGGCCTTGCAAACTCTTAATTGCTGCATTGCAATATAAATGCTACAGACAAGTGTTAAACCTTTACTATATTACATATTTTAATATACATTCTTATGTGGGTAGTCTGGCCGCTTCATGATCGCAAAGAGGCTTGTTTACACCAGTGTCTTTTTTTACTGCAAGCAGCCTTGTATCATGGCCTTATCAATGGCACATAATGAACTGAAAGAACAGCAAAATATCTGACAAATTCTAATTAAGGACACAGTAAGGAACAACATGACAGGTGGTTGAACACCCACCCTGAGGTGAGAACTAATGTTCCCCTTAGTTGGGAACAATGTAGGTTCGGGCGCACATGGGTTCTTTATCCCCTTGAATATATTTCGAGGAATTTCCCAACTTCCCCTTCCAAACATTAAACTTATTCTTAGAAGTCTGTCTGCTTGAGCAGATTAAATTGAAACAGACACTTATAATGCAATACTGTATATATCATTTCAGTAGGTGTGTGGTTAATGTGAAATAATTAAAAGAAACCATTATTTTACTTTTACAGGTTTTGTTCCTTTCAAATTATTTCAAATTCCTTGTCACTAGCTAAAACAAAATTATTAGTTTTGGTGTATTTTCTAGTTCAAATGATTTTAGAAAATTAATGTGGTCAGTAAGTAATTTTCTTACATCATTGTATGCTTGTATTCTGGCCATATTTTTTGTTTATTTTTAACTGTGGAGCCATCCACATTTGAATAATTTGAGTCAGAAACAGCAAATATAATTCAAGTACTAGGGGATTGATATACAAGATATTAGCTAAAAGTGTGCAATATTGTGGGAATAGGTAGTTAACATCAAAACAAGCAAATGTCCAATAAACATAGGCATGCAGATACATACCTTAGCATATATATTTATTTTTGCAACAATGTACTTGCTGCTCATGTACAGATACATGCACGTTTGTGGCCACTGCTAAGAGATGCACTTGAGGACCCATGATTGTTAGCCATTTGTGTCTTTAATTTTTACTGTCTCTTATCAAAATATGGCGTACTGGTAACTGTATATACTTGATCATGTAGTACACTTTTGCCATAGTGTACATATTTTCTAAGGGATGAATTGGAGAATCTCTGTTGTTGTAATATGTGTTGCCTTTGCCCAAGTATGTTAGGCTTTTATCTATACTGACTTGTGTATCTAATAAATTTTTGGTAAGGGGTCCATTTGCATACCAGCATTTAGTATTTGTATGTTTATTTGATGTTTAGTACCAATTCCCATGATATGGCACACTTCTATCAATGCTCTCTGTGTAATAGAATGAAAGAGAAGTTTCTAAGTGTAAGCATTCTGGTGTATAGGAAAAGTGTATGAAGTAAATTCTACTGATTGTGTTCTAGTAATAGATCTAAAAATTACCCGTAACCTATGTATTAAGTGAATCAGACAATTGTTGTGTTCTTCTGACTACTCAAGCATTGACTTGATGTGTTGTACATTGGCATGGTAGGAGGATTTTTTTTTTTTTTTCAAGTTGTAGGGCTAGTGCTGTGAAATTATGTTCTTATGAATAAATTTGTTCTACTAGAGTAAGAGGGAAAAATTCTCCAAACCGTCTTATTAGACTCAAACTGGACTTTTGGTAATAATAGTTTTAATCTTTTTCTCTTAAGTACTCTGATGATAAAGAATGATTCTGAGACTTCACAAGTGGCGCTGTTGCTCAGTGCTATCGGCGACAGAGGAATTGAGATCTACAGTCATTTAGCCTAGGTGATGCTGAAGCACAAGTGTTTGAAACTATATTTAGGCCTACCTGATTGGAAGATTTTTTTACAGATTTTAGAAACTAGTCCAGTGTGTGAATTCGACACCCCAGAAATTTCTCTGTGTCATTTTAGATTAGTAGCCAGACTCATTGATACAGTAATAGAAGAGGAACTTCTTAAAACATGAGATTATTTTATGCTTGAAAAAGCTATAGTTTCATGTCAGTCCTTGGAAATAAGCCACATTCATTTGTAAGCTTTACAGATTAAAGCAGTTGGTACAAACTCAAGTTCAACCACTAATGACATGCTTCCAAGTTCAGTTGCTTGGCCATAGTTGTTGAGAAAACAAGTTATACAAGGCGTAGACCAATGCCTAAGTAAGTATTGAATTTTGTGCTGTAATCACAGACACTGGAAAATATAACACATAAAACTTGTGTAAAATGTCAGCAGAATAACTATTTTGCAACCATGTAAAAGAGTACACCAATCAGTGCAGTATGTGGCATACAGAATGCAGTCTGGCTCACATAACGCAAATTAAGTTTCTCTTAACCTGGTATATGTTGAAGTTGCTGACTGTATTCAGTATCTATATGCAACAGAAGTTGGTGATTCTGCTCACGATAATCGTTTATGGTGGGAGCCCATTGCTGTTCTCACTACTGTTGTCCATTTCAAGCGTGACACAGCTGCTAAAGTCAACTCTGTGCTGCTTACCCTGATTATTAAACTTAGTGTTTGTACTGATCCCATTCAGAAGACTGGTCCATCTAATCGTTTTCATGGAGAATTCGAGACACCTCACCTGGGCATTGTCATGCTACCTTGTGTGGCTCGAAATACAATGCATTAGATAGTTTTAAGTTGGGAATGTTCACTGTGCTATTCCATTGCTGAGTTCAGAAGCTTGCCAAACAGTGCAGGTAGTACATATTAGGGCTGTAGTTCAAGAGTTTCAAGCTGTATTTACAGATTTAGGGAATTTTCCTGGTAAGCCACTATGATTCATGTTGGTCACTATGTTAATCCTGTTGCTAAAGTTTTTCGTAGAGGCCCTCTTAGTTGGTTTACCAGACTGAAGAAGTGTGGTGTAATTTCTAAAGTGAATAATCTTGCTGCTTGGATGAGCAATCGTGTTGGAGTTGAATGACAAAGTGATGACTACGAATATGTCTTGATCCAAGCAGTTTGAACAAAGTCATTCAACTTAAAATGTGTCCTATTCCCACACCAGAGAACCTAACATTAAGACTATCAGTGGTGAAATATTATGGTATATGTGATCTGTCAAATGTGTTTTTTTAGGTTCACTGTGGTGAAGCTTGCTCAAGAGTCTATTGTCGTTTCACTCAATTCGGTATGTTCAGATTTAATCTTCACCCATTTGGGCTTAGTTACTTCCCTGGAATATTTCAAGGGAAACATTTCCAAAGTCTTTGGTGTGATTGTGTACTCAGATGCCATTTTGAGAGTGAACTCAAAAGTTGACTTGGGAACTTTAGATAAAATGCAATGTAAAGCTTAACAAATCAAAATCTCAGTATCTAGCCACTTGTGTAAACTATGTAGGAAATTTAGTCCCATCTGAAAGTGTTGAGCCAGAAGATAAGCATGTTGTTGATGTTTTGCGCATTCCAGTATCTAAAAATCAAACAGAGGTGTTGCATTTTCTTGGCTCAGTGAACTAAGTAGATAGACTTATACTTAACCAAGCAAAAGATACTGCTTTCTTAAGAATTGTTAAACATAACAGCTAGCCTTGGAGGTAGTCAGATAAGCAGGAATATGTAGTTGTAGACTTAAAATGCTTGTAGAGATGGGCACTATCGAATGTTCACTATTGATTAAGTTGATGATATTTCACTATCGTTCCTTCTGACTACTATGAAAAAATATTCAACTGAATTCACTCGTTGACTGTCTTTCAGTGTCACCTGCCTTGATCCTTTAACTTAAACAAAGGGACCATTCATGAAAGGCCAGGAAGGGCCTTCCTTTCCTGCCATAAATATTACAATGACTGTAAACAGCAGGGGGTGAGGTAAGGGTCGCCTTTGAGAGAGGGTGGAACTTGCTTGATGATGGGCTCTGCGCTTTGTCTCCCTCTGCCGCACTGGAAAACTACCCTCTCCTTCCTCATTCTCAGCCCATACACCTTCACATCAACTGTTTTCAGTCACTTTTTCATCCCGAATATTTTTAGTCACATCTTTCAAACTGCTGTTAGCAAGTGTCTTACTACTTAACAATTATTTTTCATTTAGTTCAGTGATGACTGCACTGTGTAGTAACTACCATTATTGCTCTTGCTAGTTTAAATTTTATGTTGTAATCTTACCATGTTTATTGCAAAAAAGATTGAAGGATTCAATAAATATACTCTAGAATATTTAAAGGTTTAGGTAATAAGATAAGAGTAGAATTATTGGTCCGAAATGAATTGGAAAAAATGTCAGATGTGTGACTATACTTTGAAAGAGGTGGCCAACACCTGCCTTTTGTACATTATGCAAAAAAGAGTTTAAATTTGAGTAATAATAGTTTCAAGCCCGCAGTGTCATGGTGTTTGAACTTTGAGACGTTTTTGACACTAGAATGTTGGATTTATGAAATACAACCACCCCGACAAGTAATTTTGTTATTGTACTCTGACAGTATTTGGATGCTCCTTATGAACATTAAAGTTGTCTAGTAGAGTACAGGAGGAGAAAAAAATGCCATGCCTCAATTCTTTGACATTGCTTTTAAATACGTACTTGTACACATCAATTCCTTCAGAAAGGGTGTTATATAAAGTTGGATTTATAACATCAGATCACAGAAGCAACATTAAATCTAAACTTCTTAACATAGTTGATATTTTTGAACGTGAATATGGAATATTAATAACGAAACATTTTTTGATATTGCAATGAGGAAAATTTTTTACCTAGCGTTTTATTACATACATATGTATGTGTGTTAAATTATAATTGCTGATTCATTACTCTCTTAAACCTCTTTTATTTAGAATACTGCAATTATCATGTTTCCCAACTATAAAAATCAAGCATTTTTGTTGTATAAACACATTGTCAGATCATGTATAATTTTTTTAATTTATTAAATTTTTTAAAAATAAATTTTTGTAAGCAATGTTAAGTATTTTGTTTGCATGACACAGATGCCAGTTATGGCAGAAATGTGATGTTTTATGTTGCCATTAAAATATGTTTATGTAGATGTATTTTCTGTATTATTCACAATATATTGTAAATGCAAATGACAAAGCCTTGTATTTAGCTTCACATGTAGAAAGGGCAACAATCTTTTATTTTTAGCTAATCCAAGATATCAAATTGCCGGACACTTCAAACACACAACCCATTGCAGAGTATCTGAAATTTATTGCATGACTGCAAGAGCGATACATTGCCTAGTTATTTGAGATAGGTATAAGAAAATTCTTTTGGTTTCTTGATTAGGAATGCTTACATCAGAAGTTTTTCCGCTTTCAGCTTCAGCTTCTAAGTCCAGTTCGAGGTCAAGGGGAGTGAATACAGGTTTGGCCTCACTCATGCTAAATATCTCTGAAGCCTTTTTGTTTTATTCCTTTTGTGACACCCATGTCTTGCCTTCATATTACCTTCTCAATTCTGGTGATGGCCGTACTAAGACAGTGACTCACATGAACCTTCTGTTCAGAGCAGTCTTAAATTGATTTATTCATGCTTTACACAAGTTTCCTGTTCTTTGAGAAAATAACATGTTAGCATAGAGGGCTGTAGTCACAAAGCACTTGGCTATTCTTGAAGCTGTAGACAAAAGGATCTGCATTTAATCAAACAAACTTATGCCCAAGATGACTTCATTTATCCTCTTGTTTCAATTTCAGCCTGTTTTCTTTAGTTCCCAGACAACTTTCTTCAACATCCACACTTTCGCGTCTGCAGGCATCATAACTTATTTAGGAAGGACTGTTCGGATCTCTTTCTGAAGATCTCCGTGTAGATATGCTGTGTTTGTATTCACATGGGCGACTTCCTTTCACTGCTGAAGACAATAGGTATTTGATGAAGAATACTTAGTAAGCAATACCATGCATTTGATTACAACAAGCCAGGCTTTAAAAGTATCACATTTAATTTTCAGGGACTTATTCGGCTGGTCTACCATTTGAAAAGTATTTTTTCTTTCATCAGCAAAGAAAAAAAATCCTAAACAGCCCTTTTTCAATACATTGAGTTTTGACCTTGCAATGCATTATCTCTGTAGATTAAGCCCTCAGCAGAAATTGCCACATAACCATAATAGGTTATATGTTTTGTTAAGGTTTTAGATTTATAATATTGAGAAGACTGTTGAGGACCTTCTTACTCACTCTGTTACTTTTCTTTCAGTTGATTCTCAAATTCAAAAAAATTGTCCCTCATTGAAGTCTTGGTCCAATATGCCAACTTCACACTGAGGGGTTCAGTAGAAAATACTCCTCTCACTTCCATTCTCAAAGAAAATTTGATCTCTCCTGATTGTAATGTTGTTGGTTTTAGGGTCAAGGAACAGTTAAACTTTGCTATTGTCACAGTAACCAACAAAAATTAATTTTTTTGACTGTGGATTGCATTTCGCTTCTAAGTGACTTAAAGATTTGCACCATTACTTAACAAACAAATATTTTGAGGTGTTACAAAGATGGTTATATATGATATCAGATTTTGAAAGATGTCGTGTCCACTAGTGCAGGAATGCCACCAAGTTCAGTTTCAAAATCCTGTATTGAGCATTAAAAATCCTGTGATGTTTTCAACGTAGGTTTATGTACTATATAAGAATATTTTTAAATATATTTTTACTTAAGAATTGTTATTGCAATATTTATATGTAGTAAATTATATTACTCTGAAAACCGGAGATAATGTTATGCAGGAAACAGTCTACAGCTAATGTTTGTCCAGACTGAAGCATTTTCTTATTAATTTTGGTAAAATAAAGTTTTATCTTAAAATAATTCCACATTTATATTTAGTTCAGTTCTCCTAGATGTTGTTATGCTGCCATGTCCACAAACCCTAGTCAGCCTAACACTCCTGTTCATTTCTGTGATGTCAATAAAGTTACAACACTCTCTCATCATCCTGAACTTGACTAACTCTTAGATAACACTTATAAGACTAGCTGCTAACTAATGACCTAACCTAACATTAGCACTCCATTACAAGTTCAACCGACATAAAGCTTTCACCAATCTATTTGATGGACTGACACTCTCTGAGGAAGTGTCTACCCTTAACCTTCTAGTCTTCTTTTGTGGAGGGAATCCCGTGAACCCCAAAGAATCTTCCATATCCATTTGGGCATGTTGTGATGACCTAGGACTCTCTTCCTCCACTTCATTCTCCCTTGCCAAGTTCTTTGGCGCCTCATCATCTTCACTAATATCTCTGTGTTTCGCCACTGGCCCTGTAGGTTGTCTGTCCTCAACCACTGGCTTTTTTTAATTACGCCAACTTAAGTCCTTCTTTTCTTCCCCCTCGGACTGTATATCCTTTCTCCCCTAGTCTTCCTGTTGTTTGCTAAAGTTAAGGTGAGATTTCCTAATGTGATCTGCATGGACCAACCTGGAACTATTGTTTATCATTACCATGTTTGTTGTAGCACGCATCACTTCCTGTACCTTGCCTTTGACCCAGTTAACCAGCTCCATTCGTACTGTTTTCACCCACACTTCCTCCCCAACTGTGAAACACCTATTTCCTCAGTTTTACATTCACTTGCGTTTTTATGTGCCTCTGTTTTCCATAGAACGCAACAAGGATGGCTTCAACGATGCTAATTGAGTTTGGGGCTTCCCTCTAAAAAACATTTCAGCTGGTGACACATGAGTTATAGAATGACAGGTGTCTCTGTATGCAAATAAGAATGAATCAAACATATGTTGCACAATACGACGCTGACCTCCATCTGACAGATGCTTTACTATGGCTACCTATATGGATTGTACGTGTCATTCTGCAGGTCCGTTAGATTGTGGGTGATTTGGAGGTGTTTTCATTTGTTGTATTCTATTTGCCCTCAAAAAAGTTTGAAATTCACTTGACTGAAAGGGTGGGTGGTCAATTGTTTGTGACCACTACCTACGGCAACCCAAACTGAGCAAACAACGCTTGTAGCCGGGCAGCTGTGTGGAATGCCGTTGTGGAGGTCATGTGGAACACTTCAAGCCATTTAGAAAAGGCATCCATAATAATAAGTAACTTGAGCGTACCCTTTTCTCCAAAATCCATGTGTAATCTCTGCCACCGATGGCCAGGTCAACTCCAAGAGTGCAGTGGAACTGGTTGAGCTTCTTTTTGCACCATTTGACAACTTTTACATTGCTACACCGTGTGTTCGTTTGTTCAATCGTGCATCGATATTAGGCCACCACACATAACCCTCTCGCCAACATCTTCATTCTTGTGATTCCTGGGTGGCCACAGCTCCGACTCTACGGTTGAGTCACTTCAACCACTTAAAAGTCTGATCCAAAACCTTCGCCAGCACTGGATCTTGCTTCGTCGCCTGGGCAGTGTCTGAAGCTGTCAGAGGTAACTCATCTAACAGCGTGGAGAAGAACACTGACATTTTCTTTGCTCTTCTCCCATCTATCCTCTACTGCTACTTGTCTGGGTACTCTTGATAATGCATCCACATTACCTAACTCTGTTCCCTTTTTGTATCGTACCTGATAGTTATCTGCTGACAAGAATAAAGCCTAGCGTTGTATCCTTGCTGCTGCTGCCATCACAAGCATTCCTTTCTTACTATCAAACAAAATCATAAGCGCTTGATGGTCGGTTACTAGATCAAACTTTCTTCCATACAGATAGTAGTGAAATTTTTTCACTGCAAAAATTAAAGCCATAGCCTATCGTACAACCTGGCTTGTATTTGAGTTAATCTCTGTAAAATCCTAGAACTCCTAAGAAAGCTCTCAGTTGTTTAGGGTTCTGAGGTGTGGGAAAATCGGTGATAGCTCTTAGGTTGTCTGGAGATGTTCGTATGCCTTCTGGTGTCAGTAAATTGAAAGTAAACAAGCACACTCGGCAATTTTAGTTTCGAACTACGGATTTTATGTTTACTGCAAGTGCGTGTTTGTTACAGATAGTCTGTAGGAATGCGTGATCTTCAGAAGTATTTAAGTTTCATCATAAAATCACAGTAATTTACTTGTTTCCATGTTCAGTTCATTTTGTAATGTAGGCATACTAAAATAACAGAATGAAAAATAAAAAGTATGTTATGTTTATTTGTTTCACTTCAGCCAACATACTTATTTCAGTTTAAACATTTTTCAAACGAATAAATTCTTCCAGCTTACTGAAATCGATGTCAATCATATCCGCACTTAGCATGTACACAGGATTTAATACAATCCACGTTTTCATGTTGTTCTACAGTCAATTCAAATCGTTACGATCACAAAATTTTGAAACTGCTATCGAATTTGTCTTTTAGATAAAATTTTCTGAATGGCAAGTGTTTTTAAATTGATTTAAATTTTAAATGTAAACATACTAATAATAACACAAGTGTTAGTATTGATCATGTTTTTGTCTCTGGAAATACGGATTGTCAGCTCAGGGGATGAGGCTGGGTATTGAGTGTCTGTTGGCTTGGATAAAGGTATGTAGGGAGGGTTTAGTCAACTCAGATCAAATAGCTAAAATAGCAGTACCTCTATTTTCTCTGTTAAAGAAAGGCCAAGTATGGAAATGGACACCTGAACACCACACAGCTATGCAACAACTAAAAGCCATTTTTCTGAAAGACCATGTCATACACCATCGTACACAGGGCAGAGAATATTTACTCAACACTGATGCTTACGCATATGCCCTTGGTTGCAAGTTAGCACAAGTGGATGATGATGGTAATGAAAAAACTGTGGCAATGGCCAGCAGAACCTTAAGGACAGCAGAAAAAAATTATACTGTCACTGAAAAAGAAGCTCTAGCCATAGTGTGGGCTTTACAAAAATTTTGAGATTTACTCCTAGGGGAGAAAATTAAACTGCTTTGACCTGCCTAAAAGCTGGAAAAACCTTTGGAGGAAGACTAACTAGATGGCAACTTCTACTCCAGGAATACGACTTGGAAATCACTTATATCAAGGGAAATGACAATGAAGCTGCTGACTACCTCAGTAGAATACCAGATAAGGAATCGACACCTTTGCAGAATCGACAAGACACCATCCCAGTTCAGTTGAGGAACTTCTGAGAGAGCTTCCAGTTAGTCAAGCAACTGATCCATTCTGCAAGAGAATTAGAGAGAAGTTAGCTTCTGCATTACCTTCTGATAAGTAACATCGAGTGTATTGTGTGGATCCAAATAATAATATTTTGTTTTATCACTCAGACCACAACCAACATTTTAGTGAGTACTGGAAACCAGTAATACCAGCAGACATAACCTACACTTTTGCTACAGAGATACACATCCTCATGTGTCATCTGGATTCCACAAGTTGTATGAAACCATGAAAAGAATTTTGTATTGACCAGGTATGTCTAAAACTGTGAGAACTGTTAAGTCTTCCTGTGACCTATGGCAAAAGGCCAAGCACCCTCAGAAAAATTTAATAGGGAATTTAAACCTATTTTGCCTACTGCACCCCTACATATAGTTTCAGTTGATTTGTTTGGTCCACTACCAAAATCAAAATGTGGTGTAAAGTACATTTTTGTAATGTAAGACCTATTTTCTAAATATATTAAATTTTATGCCATTGTACAGGCTAACACCAAGACATTATTAGTCAAGGTTAAATTGTTTATCCAGGAAGTTGGTAAACCTGTTTTTATTTTGTCCGACCAGGAAAGCCAATTTACAAGCGACCTATGGCAAAAGGAAATCACTCAACTAGGAATCAAATACCACTTGTGGAATTTATCTGCAATCACACAGTGCATATTACCACAGGTTTTGTCCCCTACGAAATTCTCACCACTGCGCTGAGGCTCTGAACTTATCATCTATGCTACCACAGTTGAAAGTACAGCTACCTCAGGAAGATGAAGTCAAGTTGATGAAATACTTATTCTAGTCCAAAAGAAATTATGTACAGCTGCAGAAAGTAGACGCAAGGCACAGAAACTAAGTAAGAAGAATAAATTTTCCGTGGGAGACATGGTACTTCGACGCACCAATCCTACGAGTTCTCTGCTTGATAATGTAACCAAAAAGCAATTTTTAGTTTTTGAAGGCCCCTATTACATTCACAACATCGTGCAAAACAACTGTTATGAATTGGTTACTACCGATGGAACACCTGCAGGTAGATACAATATCACCCAGCTGCTTCCTTATGTGTGTCAATCTAACCATATCTCTACCTCAAGTTAATTATTTAGTTTGGTTAAGACCTTAAGTAGTAGGTCAGTCAACACTTATGATTTTGATCATGATACTAAGTGGAGTTTTTTATTAAGCTGAAACAAATATCGAATTTTTCCGAGTTCACCAATATGTTGTTTACGATTTTATTATGAAATTACGAGGAGTTTTTTTTAATGTATTGAGGAATTATATTTTGTGGATGGCCTAAGCTGATGCTTATGTGAAGCATTTGCTTATTGATGGATTATTTATTAGTCCCCTGTTGAGTGAAGAATCTATACCACCGCAGAGCTACTGTTATTATTTAACGCTACGGTATATACATGCTACCTCCGATGAGACAACTCAACGTGATTATGAACATGGCCACTTAGTATTTGGAGCTAGTTGCTAATAAATTTTGTTGCTCGTTTACTGACCTATCGACTAACCAAATGTTTTGAGGACCTACACACATTCAGCTGACCTACCTAACCTGCAAGAGATGTGTTGTTTTGAATGTTTAAGCATTGTCAAGATGTTGAGAAATACAAGAAAAAGTACATGGTATATAATTGTTTGTGTTCTAAAATATGTTGTTCTTATAACTCAGCGTTATCCATTTGTTTATTTCAAATTTGATTTTTATTTATTGGAAATTTTGCAGAATGATGTTCTTCTGTAATCGTCTTCATCTTCTTGAAACATTTTCTTGAGTTGAGCTATATTTTCTTCTTATTGTGTAAATATGTTTGTGTAATTTAATGATAAAACTTTTCAATTAATTTGTTTACATTTTTCTTATGCTTCTAAACTATTAATTACTGGATTATTGAGTCTTGACTAATTGTTGAATTATTTATGTCATTGTTGAAGCAACTATATTCAACTATTTTTGCATATGATATTATGATTAAAGATTGGTTTATTACATGGTATATTGTTAGGTATGTTTAAGCGTTGTGTGCTACACTTCCATTTTTGATATTTAGGGAAATGAGAATATTTTCTCACCACTCGTCACTATCAATCAGCGCTGTTAGTGTCTTCCTTATGCAACCTTGTAGAGTGAGTTTAGGTAGTATACAATGCAAAGTTTTACTACCAGTATTACTCTCTCACCAGGTGCAAAACATGTTTTAGTCTCACTAAAGCTGAGAAGACCGACAGGCGTTTACCTGGATGAAGCTATGATGAGTGACAAGATCTACGAGAATCAACGTTATTTTTTAATTGAAATGGTAAAAACAGCGTTAATTTTATGTAAAACTGTATCATTTTTGCTCAGACTCATATTGTTTTGAAAATTAACATTACCGAGAATGCCATGTTGACTGACATTACCGTTAAAGTGGTTAGTTTGAAAACAGAACTCAAGTACACTACTAGTCAAAGTGTTAACGTTAAAAATTGAGTCAATCTGATCATTTAAAACTACAAGTGTAACAGTATCCAGTTTCATGTAGGTGATTACCTGTGTCGCGACGAGACGTTTTCCGCACCGTATAGCATAACATTGTGTACCGGCTCAGTGAATGCCGGGAAAAACACACTGCGACAGTTGAAGATCGAGGGGAGTTCTGCTTGGCAGTGCTGACAACTTCAAGAGTTGGAAATGAGACACCTGTTGCTCACGCAGTGTCTCCAACTGCGTGCATTGGCGTGCCCTATTTGAAACCACGCGAGGATGAGAACTTTCAGGGAGAAAGCGATCCTTGTAAACTAATACATGTTTTATTTTTCAGCATATGTTTGAGGAAGACAAACTTTCTCAACAGCTTATGCTGTAATAGTATTTGAACCTATCATATTTCAATTGTTTGTTGGTTATTGTTTATTTCTTGATTGCAATCACTGTGTATGTCGACTTTAATTTTTCAGATGTATCATGTTTTCTTCTGTTTATACTTGTAAATTTAGGTGTACACAGATGCTATCTCCTAGGTATCTATAAGTTTATCTACCCAGTGCATAGCAAGTGGGGCTATCTGTAGTATGTCTACAGTAGTCCACCTAAATTTTAATTGTTTTTATTAAATTAAACATTCATAATTTATATAATTAATTTGATGAACTTTATTAATGTCTTTTGTGATTGATGCTAAAGTCATATTTTATATTTTTAAAGTCATAATTTTCAGTAAAATAACTGTCGAAGTTTAATAATTTTAAATCTTTATTATTTAATGTAGTATTGTTTTGTGTTTATGTATTTATCAGTGTGCTATGACGCACGGAAGTTAAAGACAACCTTGGTTACTGTGATCAGTAACTATACTAAATTTTTAATTTCTCTAAGTGAGAGAAGTTTGGATATTTTCTCTTTTGTGAGTGTCTAAACCGGGTTTTAAGTAAGCGTCACTTCTTCTTTGAAAGCTCCTAGGGCATGTCGTCTCGTGGCAGGCTTCTCTGCTGAGACGCCTATCCTGCCGTCATCGTAATTTTAGGGATCTATTGGAGCGGATCCTAGGTTCAAGAAGTCGTGCTAAAAGTTTGCCATTTTCGGAAGAGTCAATACAATATAAATTCTAATTTTGCTTCTGAGTGAACTTGATGACTATGAGGGATGACGCGTAAGACAGACGTTTACGAGCCTTACTCTAACTTCTATGAACTGTCTTCAGTGTAAAAGTCTTAAATTTTATTGATTTAGACTCCAGCAAGATTTAATAACGTTCAAAGTGATATAGTAATTTTTCTACATTTTTGGTAATTGATTTAGAAGAACCTAGACCTAACCAGAGGTCTGAGATAATTTCATAGAGACTTAAATTCTACATATTGAGCAAATTTAAATCCAATAGCCGTGCAAGATCAAATTACAGATTTTTCCGAAATACAACTTTAACTACAGTTTCTGTAACTGTATAATTTAAAGCTTTTGTGAGTGCTGTGAATATGTTTTGTTGTATCTGGTTGAGAGCAGTACTTACTGGTAAATTTCACTAATTTTCTTTACAGTGTAAGGAATAGCACCTATTTTCCGCTAAATTTGTAGCATTGCAGGACAAGGGTTTTTATTTGGTGAACTAACGTGATAGTAATTTTCTAATTTGTTTAAAATTGTAATTTTATTTCAGTGGATTCGGTTCCAGAGGAAGAGAGTAGAGATGCAGTTATCTAGTCCTGAATGTTCTATATAGGGCGTAATGTTTGTCGTTATGGCCAAGTGGACTTGGTAGGAGGCAGTAGCTTTGTTTTCTTTTTGTGTTCTAGTTTTCTTCAGTGGGAGTTTTGGCGCCATTTGTTTTAATGCGTAGTTTCTGATTGTGCCCTAGAGGGGTCTAGATAATGGAACGAAAGACGAAGATCACGTCACCGAGAACCAGCCAATGAGAGCACGGCATGTGGAACCACTTCGCCCTTCGTTCTGGAATGTTTTGCCTCCACCATTTTAGAATAAGTCGTGACGTGATTCAGAACGGACGTGCGCGGGGCTGCAGCCCAAAGTGTCTTATGAAGTGAAGTTCGGGAGTCGAAATTTAACATGCACGGGTAGCACCGCGGTTTCTTCTCTTTAATCTTTCTTTCGGACAAGCTTTAACTCTACAAAATTTGTTTCCGCCCGTGCATGTAGGCCACTAGGTGCAGAGAACCAGGATGGCTACTCATTATTCTTCGCCGCGTGTGTATATTCACCGTGTGTCAATTTCTTGTCTAATTTAACTCTCAGATTGAGTCTCGCTGCATTTATGCTTGTAGTTTTCTGTGAACCGGATCCACCGTATTAAGACAAATAGTGTAGTTTGTGCTGATGTAGATTGAAAAAATTTAATAAACCAATAGTCTCGGATCATAGTGGAGTAGATAATTTCCTGACTAACTTCTCTAAATTTGCTAATTTCTATGAAAATTCGAAATTTGGTCTACAAGGCGACGTAACCTACAAAAGTACTGCCAGTAAATCCGGAGTACTTAAATACAGATGAAGAGAAATGTTCCAGTTTTTAACCTTGCCTCTTTGGCTGGGTTAGCATCAAGCTAGTGCACTAGTCTAGGAGGACTGGTGTGCTACAATTTGGTGCCCAACTTGGGGCTCGGGTATTTGTACGAGATGGAAAGGTTACAACTTGGCAGCCCAACGTGTCACCAATACCTGAACAACAAAGGTTTTCCACTTCCTGAGGGAGTTTGGTCAGCCTGTGGCAGACAGCCATCTGTACAGGGAAAACAACGGCCCATGAGAAGAGGATCTGATGCTGAAAACATCGAGGGTGCAACACACAGCGAAACCGCAAGTTTAAATTTTCATATGTCAAGGTTGTGTCGGACTTTTAGTATTTTGAAGATATTGAAAAGTAACTGATTAAATTCACAGTGAAAATTAAGTTTGTGGGAAAACAAAATTAAAAACCTTTGTGTAATTCGTGATGGTAACAATAGAATAATATTTGATGCATAATGGTGCAAAGCTAAAAGTGGTGTAAAATTAAAAATTCTCTTGAAAGTAAAATTTAATTTTGTGTGAATTGTGTAATGTTATTAGTTTTAATATGTTGAAAATTTTATGGCAGAGGGTGAATAATTTGTATTTTTATTTTGCTAATTGTTAACCTTTGTTATTTGAAAATTCTGTAGTCAAGATGTCAGATGGGGAAACAAGTTTTAGGGGTTTTTCTGCAGAGGATGTAGAGGGTAGGAATGATGAGAATACACAATTAGGGGATCAAGTTCATAGGTCGAATGAGGGAAACAAAAATGAGTTAACACTAATATTGGAATTAATTAAGGTACAGTTTTCCAATTTTCGGGCAGAACAGGAGAATAGACATGCAGAACAGGAGAAAAGACAAGCAGAACGGGATAAAAGATTTGCTGAACAGGATAAAAGATTTGCTGTGTTTAGGGAAGAGATGCAGGAGAGGTGGGATGTTATCAGTGAGGGTTTAAATCGAAGAGTTGTACAGTGTGTGAGTGAGGTACAGAAGATAGAGAACAAAATACAGGCAAATGAAAATGTAATTAAAGATTGTGAGGTTAGGACAAAACAAATTGAAACAGATGAATACAGGGTAAATTCTGTAGAACAGGTACCACAGATGTTGCAAACACAGGTAAATAAGATACAAACCAATTAAGTCAAAAACAAAGGACAGACATGTAGGAATTATGTAAGCAAGGGGGAGAAGAAAATTATACAGGTTTTGGAGTGTTCGTGTAATGAAAATGTTTTATGTTACTATTATTCGAGGAGTAGGGGGGTTAGAAATGTACTGAGGTACAGTTGAGAGGAAATGTAACCAGAAAAGTGAAAATAGTCTTGTCTCGTGACACAGGCAAGGGTTTATTTGTAGGAGAAAGTGTGCAAAAGAGGAAGTGGGACCAAGGGTCATTTAAGGAAAAGGAAAATGTAGAAAGAGGAACTAAAATTTTGACTGAGTTGATCAGGAAGGTACTAAAATTAAGGAAAGTGTACAGGAAGAGGTGGAAAGTGAGTTGTGTTAAGAAGGTGGTTAGGGTTGTGCCAAATGGCTACAAAACCAGGAAGAAACCATTAGTACATACATTTTGACTCTGTAATTGATTGAACATAAGTGATTGCAAGCCTAGGAGGCTGTATTATAAAAGGACAGCAATGTGCATATTAAGGTAAACAAGTAAGTTTTAAGAATTTTTTTTTATTATTTTTATAAACTGATTGTCATATGTTAAGGGGAACATATTTATTTTTAGAAATTTTTTTTTTTCTATTTGGCGCAACAGATGATAATTTGTAATGAAAATGTTAAAGGCATGACAGTAAGCTTTATGTGAATTAAAAATAATAAGTAAGAATACCACCATGTTGGGAATTATAACAATGTGATATTACAAATGATAGTAAGTTAAAATAATTAATGTTTTGGTATTGGCCAGGGCCAGACAAATTTTTGCAAATGTGATTTTTACACTTATATAACTGATGGTTTGATGATAAGTTGATGCTAGTGGATTTATTGTATTAAAGTTTTCATGTATATTGGTATTGTCATGTTTCAATAAATTTAATTGTGAATGGCTGTGAGAATCGTTAGTGCACGCATGCCGCAATTGCACGATATTTGTACTGCCTTTCATGCTATATTTTGTTTTCTTTACAACACTTACACATGGTAATTTTAATATTTTAAGTAATTTTTCTTTCCTAATTTTAATGATGTGTTGATAAGTATGTTTTGCTAATGTTGTTTGTTTACACTCATGGATGATGGTTGCCAGGCAGGACCACACCAGAGTATTCTTGTTTTCTTACATTTACAGATATAAATACTCTTTGATCACTGAGCATTAAGATTATTAGTTGTTACTGGGAGGGTTGATAGGAATTTTATATTGTTTAGTTAAGTAAATATGAGTGAATTGTTTTGAAAGAAGCTGGTTTGGGTTGAATCTAGTTTTTGTAGCCATGTGTTGGCAAATAAGTATTATTTGTTCTATGAGCTAGGAAGAGCAAGTGTCCCGCCGTTGACCAATGGACACACATAGAACCATTTTTCAGCACCTGAGGGTGGCTTTTTTGATACAAGGTAAGAGGTATGTTGTAGGAGGCCCAACCTAGACAATTTTTATTGTTTAACTTGTGATTGAGGATGATTAGTGAAGTTTATTTTAACTACAGTAAGTGACATTAATGGGTTGAAGTGATGA
Organism: Medauroidea extradentata; assembly: GCA_003012365.1. NCBI lineage: Eukaryota > Metazoa > Arthropoda > Insecta > Phasmatodea > Phasmatidae > Medauroidea > Medauroidea extradentata. Next base: position 44,682 of record PNEQ01043274.1, on the reverse strand, counting down.
GATTGATTTTCTTTGTGAAGTTTTGTAATATAGCAGTTTTAGTGTATTTTATTAATGTTGCAGTAGTGATGAGTGTTGCGGACAGGACCACTTGGAGTAATTGTTTGGCATTGTGGTTATGTGTGTTCTACTGAGACCTACCAGCCCAGTCACACATAATTTGATAAATAGTTGTCACTTTCGTTTTGATTTTGATAATGGGAAAGTGTACCAAATCTATAATTCTAAGAAAGAAAATCACAGTTTGTTGCAGAAAAGGAAGTAATACACATTAATCTTTTGTAATAAAAAAATTTTGATGCTGAATATGTTGTAATTATATTGAGGAGAGAATTGGCATGTTACTCTTTTAAAACTCTGGCGAAAAGTGTATTGAAAGATCTGTTGGTTTTTGTTTCTTTGGATACCAGGTGGTGATGTAATTGATGTGGTATAGTATTAAATATGCTTCATATGATTCTGTCTGAATGTAGAATAAGTACAATAATTCATAATGTAGCTATAAGAGCTAGGTTTTAGTGGCAAAACGTGCTTCAAATATTGGAGGTCAAGTTTAATTGTGTCAACAACCTGTGTAAATAATACAAAGAAATTTGATGAGCTGAGTGCAGAGAAGGGTGTGGCACTGTAGGCCTATATGTAAGTAATTGGTGTCTATAGCATTATTGAGATTTTGTTTGGTGATTGATAATAGTGTGAAGTGAAGAATTATGTCTGACATAATATGTTTGTTCATTGTAGAATGTTTGTTTATTGCTTGTATGTTTTGTTAATGTACAGATTGTAATGTAATGATGTCATACAGAATTATGACTAATTAGGAAACCAATTTTTTCAGCAATTTGGAAGTTAGTTTTGTCATATTAAAGGTTATTTCATTGAACTAATATGTTGAAAATGGACTGATATGAAGGGAGGTGTTATTTATGATGAAATAATAAGTTGAAGTAGGTGGAACACAAAATTTTGAACTTTGTTTTTAAATTGAGTTTGAGCTAAATGCAATATAAGAAATAATTTAATGTTAACAATCATTGGACATTTGTAGTAATTGATGATCTGTATGTTATAATGAGGCTATTTTAGAAATTATAGAAAGAAAATGATTTAATGTCAATTTGTTTAAAGTATTGAGAATTTGTGTATGGTTCAATAACCCTAATGTAGGCACTTGTAAGTAATGAATATGGGTTTATGGTTCTAGTTAACCAGAGGTGTAGGGATGATATTTACAGTGTCATTGAAGATGGTCGTAACGACCTTGTTTAGAGATGTATTTTGTTGAATGTGAAAATTCTGTATAAATGCTAGAAGACGATAATATTGAATGATTAACAAATAGTAGTGTGTTTGGATATTCTATTTAATGGACAGTTACGGGCTTGGCTTAGGAACTTTTCAGCCAAAATTTTGGCAATTTGTACTGAAAGGTTACGGGGTTAATGTGGCATTGCAGGACAAGTTCTTTGAAAGAACTGTGCAATGGGAGTGCATGACTGGATTTATTAACTTGGACATACTCCATTGCAAAATAAATGACTGTTAAAAGGAAACTAAAAATAATACAAGAAAACATAAATAAGCAGGGTATGCTTTAGTCATCAGGATACATACACAACATGAAATCCCAAAACTGGAATCTGGTCAGATAAAAACAATCAACAAAGAGAAAATAAAATAAATAACAAAGAATATTTCTTTTATTTTCTCTTTGTTCATTGTTTTTATCTGACCAGATTCCAGTTTTGGAATTTCATGTTGTGTATGTATACTGATGACTAAAGCATACTCTGCTTATTTATGTTTTCTTGTATTATTTTTAGTTTCCTTTCAACAGTAATTTATTTCGCAATGGAGTATGTCCAAGTAAATAAATCCAGTCATTGCAGGACAAGGTGAATTAATATGTTATGTGATCGTAATTTTCTAATATGTTTAAAATTGTAATTTTATTTTAGTGGATTCAGTTCCAGAGAGGGAGAGGAGAGATGCAGTTATCTAGTCCTGAATGTTCTAGATAGGACGTAATGTTTGTCGTTATGGCCAGGTGGCCTTGGTAGGAGGCAGTAGCTTTGTTTTCTTTTTGTGTTCTAGTTTTTTCCGCGGGAGTTTTGGCGCAGTTTGTTTTAATGCGTAGTTTGTGATTGTGCCTTAGAGGGTTCTAGATAATGGAACGAAAGACGATGGTCACATCACCGAGAACCAGCCAATGAGAGCACTGTGTGTGGAGCCACTTTGCCCTTTGTTCTGGAATGTTTTGCCTCCACCATTTTAGAATAAGTCGTGACGGATGGATGCCTACTCATTCTTCTTCGCAGCGTGTGTATATTCACCGTGTGTCAATTTATTGTCTAATTTAATTATCAGATTGAGTCTCGCAACGTTTCTGCTTGTAGTTTTCTGTGAACCGGATCCACCGTATTAAGACAAACAGTGTGGTTTGTGCTGATGTAAATTGAAAAAAATCTAATAAACCAACAACCTTGGATCACAGTGGAGTATATCATTTCGTGACTAACTTCTCTAAATTTGCTAATTTCTATGAAAATTCTTAATTTGGTCTACAAGGCGATGTAACCTACAAATGTACTGCCAGTAAATCCAGAGTACTTGACTACAGATGAAGATAAATGTTCCAGTTTTTAACCTTGCCTCTTTGGCTGGGTTAGCATCGAGCCAGTGCACTGGTTTAAGAGAACTGGTGTGCTACAAGTTCATTTTCAATTTAATGAAATATTTTTTTTCTTTGCTATTTCTAATTACATGTTCTCTGTGTAGATTAGTTCTATCAGTGTTGTGTATTTTACCAGTGTAATATGTTATCACAGAAAAAGCTCACACGCACTACAACACATTCACACAATATATAATAATAATATATGAATCCACTACAATGTGTGCCTCTGTCGAGACGAATGAGGACACGTAAATACCAATAATCTAAAAAAAATAAGTTTTACATTGTTTAAAGTAAACTTTTCACATTATGAGATGCACTGTAACTCTAACACACTAACAATTTGAACTTGCGATAATCACAAGTGAATAGTTGAAAGGAAATATTTTTCTTTAATCACATTAATAGATTTCATTTCTTTAGTAATACAAAAAATGATAAAAATTGCTGTTAGGTATCATATTTTGGGACGTTTCTTCATTTTTATTTGTTTTAACATATTTAGAAACGGGTGATAATTGGAATACTATGTACGTCTAATTTCATGGATATGATTTTGTGAGTGCGAAATGTCATGTGTGAAAATTGGAATAATTAATGTTATTTGTACTATTTAATACCATAAATGTCTACCTATGTTGAAGTTTAATAACTTGAGTCGAAAAATTGTGATTTCGATAAATGCAGTTACTAAGCAGATCCTAAGCTTTTATTGCAAAATATTCCTGCAGTGGTGTGTGAGACCTTCTTTGAGATTATCATACATATAGTATGTTTACATGTCATTTTTAAAACAAATGAAGTATTGAACTCACACTGAGAACAATACCTGTTTACATGCTAAGTGTGGATATGATTGACATCAATTTCAGTAAGCTGGGAGAATTTGTTCATTTGGAAAATGTTTAAACTGAAATTAGTTATGTTGGCTGAAGTGAAACAAATAAACATAACATACTTTTTATTTTTCATTCTGTTATTTTGTATGCCTACTTTACAAAATGAACTGAACATGGAGACAAGTAAATTACTGTGTTTTTATGATGAAACTTAATTACTTCTGAGGATCACCCATTCCTACAGACGATCTGTAACAAGCACGCACTTGCAGTAAACATTAAATCCGTAGTTCGAAACTAAAATTGCCGAGTGTGTTTGTTTACTTTCAATTCGTGTTTAATACAATCCACGTTTTCATGTTGTTCTGCAGTCAATTCAAATCGTTACGATCCTAAATTTTGAAACTCCTATCGAATTGGTCTTTTAGATAAAAGTTTCTGAATGGCAAGTGTTTTTAAATTGATTTAAATTTTAAATGTTAACGTACTAATAATAACACAAGTGTTAATATTGATCACGTTTTTGTCTCTGGAAATACATAATGTCAGCTCAGGGGATGAGGCTGTGTAATGAATGTCTGTTGGCTTGGATAAAGGTATGTAGGGAGGGTTTAGCTACCGTGCGCCACGACAAAGCGAAGACAACCTTTGAAATATATGGCAACAATGCTGAACCAGCCTGGCTGCAAGCATTTTTCTTCTCATGCTATTCTCTTTCCTGCTGTCTTGGCTTCCACCCCCCCCCCATCCTCTACTAATTGTACGTGACATAGCTAGGTTACCCTGTCCGACAGTTGGAGAGGGGGAGGAACATGCTTTCGTACAGTCCAAATATTTGCTTCTTTCCCGCCAGATGGAAGCAGTTTAACCTAACACATAGTTACGTACATTTTATTTTGTGTCTACATTTTGTGAACCAGTTTAACAAACTGAAATATAATTGCTTATAAAATTCATTTAAATGTAACGGCATGATATGGTGTAGTATTTTTGTTTAAAATCTTTGGTTACAAGTGTCTAAATAACAAAAAATATAAAAAATGCATTTTCATTAGCATGTAAAATGGATTAGCAAACTGTTTCAAACAACTTTTTTAAAAACTGAATGTGACACATAATTCCTTATGCTTTAATCTAGCAAGGGAATGCAGTAATTTTATAGAAATTTTTTTCAGATTCTTGCTGTAAAGGCTACAAAATTAGTACGTAAAGTTCATTTAAAGTGTTAAAACATATATTAAAAAGTATTTTCTAAAAAAGTTTTGTTTCTCCAATTATTATATTTTATGTTTACTACAGAATGTATAATTTCGAGTTCATTTTAACGTTATTTATTTAGGGACTAATACCACTTAATGTAGGAAACTCGTCATGTTTTCATTTAAATACACCCTGCCACTGTCCAATATTTTGAACAGTTTGTTTCTCAATCATGGCTGTAAATTCCTTAATAACCTTGGCAGTTTCTGATTTTTCTATTTGAAAATATGCTAACATCATTTGGCATTGGTTGTAAATGAAAGTCTGAAAATGCCTGTATCCATTTACTGATGCATCTCTATGGTCCAGAGTTATCTGAATGAACAGTATCTAGAATATTTTCAAAAGATATTTTGGGGATTTCAAGGGCATGCCAGACTTTGTTCCTATCACATGAACTTCACAAAGGTCTGTAATCACAGTGTCTTCACATAACTCTTTAGAAATCTCAATGTTAAACATCTGTTCCTAATTTCCGTGACCCAACCTGAAAGGTAAAAAAAAAGTCTGTTCTGTGTAAAAACACTGTCTAACCTCTGCGATATTCATGCAATAAATTCCATTGTTCAGTTGGGTTGTGGATATATGGATATATCTCCCGTTTTTCAACATTCACATAACCTTTGTTTCATTGATTGTTACTGAATAACTTTTATTAACTGTTTTGCTAATTGATAATAAGTTCACAGTTAAATTAAGTGTCTGCAGAACATTACCTACCTCTGCTGCAAAAGTTTTGGTACCATTTAAAAACTTCAGGTCCACACATACAGAAACATTTGCCACCAAATCCGAGCCATCTGCAGTTAGGATTGAGCTACCACCTGGTGTAATATCATGGAACTTGCTTGTATCATTGGTGATGTGTATTGAGACACACAAATTAAAACCCAACATTCTCTTATGTTCTCTTTCTGGCAATCTGCAGCAAAAAATGCCTTCTTGTGGTTTTCATTGTTTTAGTTTTTTTTAAAAATAGTTTTCTGCTTTCTGTGCTTAGTGACAAGTTTTTCATTTGGACCTATTTCTGGCTTTTGGGCACAAAGCCTGTATAATTAGGTTTTGTACACATGTAGCATTTGAAGGTTATTTGAGGCGGTCTTTTAACATTCAAAGTAGACTCATCCATTTGTCCCCAATTCTTGCTCTTGTTATTTTGCAGTACTTTTACTTTGACGGAGTCTTCCATGATGGTGGTTCCAGACTTTTAAGAGCCATAATCATGGTATGTATTAGTATGATATGCCAGCTTACTTCAACCAAAGAGTACCTTTCAACTGTTTGCTCTCATTAAATATAGGTTCATTCAATTCAGACAAGTTTTTATGATCCTATTGCAATATTCGTCAATGGGTTTGCAATTCTCGAATTTAGTGGTAATTAAACTTATATGAGCAAGTCATACTATCGTGTGAAATCAAAATCTTCAAGTGCACTTATACTCTTAAGTGCCTTTAACACTTCCGTTGAAGTTTTTGTGTCTTCTGTGGCTAATTCATTTTGTTAGTGGGCTTTTCTGGTCTTCGAGTCGTCGAGCTTGGAGGTCTCTGGCGGGTATCCATGATGTCCCACAGGTTGTCATGAAACAAATGGTGCATTACTTTTTTTTTAAATTCTCTCTACCAAATAATTTTTTTTGCAGTAGGCAGTCCTACACGCTAAGTGCTCATTTTTACAATGCTTTTTGACTATGTGAGGTAAACTGATGGAGCTTCATATATTTTGCAGTCCAAGCTAAAAACATTCTTATTCTCAAACTAATTCATGTACTCGTGGTCCCATAACCCCTTTTGAGGATGAGTTAGTCGTGGGCACGGTCGTAGAAGAACAGGTCTGGACACCAATGTATTTTGGACAGCCCACTTTTTTCCATACTTAACGTTATAAAGTAAATAAAGATTTCTAGAGCCATGATTTTAAATTGTGAGCGAAGGAAGTATTTCATACATTGATAAAAATACATTTTAATAAATTGTTTATCATAATAAGAGGGAAATGGGTGAAGTTTGAGCCGATCGTCCTAACTGCAAAGCCAAAAACATATAGCATTATCGGTAACTTTGTGAACTGCAGCCAAACAACAAGGGGGTCAAGTTTCCAGACGAGTGTCCAGACCTGTTCTTCTACGGCCGTGGTCGTAGGTTTATTTAATGTGTTTATTTATTCTGTTTTTACATGGGACCTGGTAATTTTTTATGTTGGTTAACATTGTAAGTGAATCAAGATTGAATATATTAAATGTATGGGACAGTAAGGATTAAGCACAAATATTGTTGCGATTCCGATGAAGTTGTGATGTGTAATTTGACTGAATTGTCGCTTCCTGAATAGGCAAAATTTTTTGTCATGCATCGTACAAAAAACCAGGAATGTGTCGCAAAATACAGAATTCATTTTATCGGACAGCGAAAACAGTGAAAATAACTAGGATAATATTGTTGCACCTACAGAAAGAGAATATAGATGCATAACACGAATTCATACATAAGGTATTTAGGTTATAATTAAAAATTTATATATTTATCCATGAGCACTTGTTTCTTTTACCGAATATTTTTTATACGTACAACATGTTGTTTTGTAAGCTGTGACGTAAATAAATTAGGCTCACAGTTTCAAAATGTTAGGACTAAGTGAAAAATTTTGGTGGGTAATAACCTACATTACTGTTAAATTTCATATTATGTAAATTTTTGTCAAGAAATATATCTGATTTATTACTGTATAAATAATTATAAATATAATATGATATTGTGTTGGACCCTCATGTTTTATAAGTTTCTTCCCACAATTCTATTCATATGTATTTCTGTGTTGTTCACATTGACTGAACCATCCAATGGAACAAAGGAGTACTTTCAACAATTCATTAAAATTACAAATTTGTGTAAAGGAAATTATATTAATTAAATACTGGCCTAAAGTAATATATTTTACATACCTTCGGCCTCCCACCTCTAAAAATGACATAAAAATTGTATGGTTATCGTTAGTCTGCTTGGGTAGCACAAGTTAACATTGTATCGTGTTTAAAATACTGTACTGGAATTTCTCAGGAAATGTGGGAAGTGTGTCTTGTAGGTAATATTTATTTATTTAAATGACCTTAGTTCATAACCTCTCTTTTTTTAAATCTACTTCTTGAAAATCTGCCACGTTAGAATATGTGTATGCCATTATTATGTATGGAAAGTGAAAGTGTTACATAAAGTTGTTGAGAGTCCATTTTCAAAAAACCATAATCAAGAATTGAATGCGAAATGCAAAGTGGCTATATATTTTAATTAATATTTAAACTATGTTTCTGGAACTCACGTGCTGCAAGCAAGGCCTTTACAGTTCTTAACTAATTATTTTTCGTGCATGATCATGGCTTATTAGTTTCCATTGGTTTTATTTTCTTTATTTAGGCGTATTAAAAGTTATTGCAGAACTCACAGAAGAAGCAAATTTTAATTTTCGCTGTGCTCTTTGGGGTTTCTTTCCACTGCAGGTATTTGAATATATTACGTTGGAATTACGCATTTGGAAGTTTCGAACGTTATGGTACCGGAAACATTTTATTTTAGGTTAATTAACGAAGGTAAAGTTGTTTATGTTCCCAAATACACTTCATATGACAATATTTTTTCTTGGCAACTATTTGAAGTGCACTACTGATTATATATTAGAGTGTTAATTTTTTGATGTGGAAGTCAAATGCATATGTTGAAATTTCTAGACCTGATATTATAAATAAGGTTTGTAAATAAATTGATTAAAAAAAGTGTAAACAGGGCCCAAATATTAGTATTAATTTTCACAGAACACAAATAGTTATAGTATTTTAGTGGAAGTGAAATATGCTCATAATTTTTTTCCTTTTTTTCCTTCAACAAGTTCAGATCACTAACAGTGCAGTTGAAAAGGCTGTTGTGCTTGCTTAATCAACCAATCTCAGAAAATATGTACGAAACTATCAAAAACTTTACAACTTTGAATGCTAGTTACTTTGTTTTCAACCGTTGTAGTTGTAAGCGATTCTCATTCGTTTTGGAATGTTTTGTTGTGAACACGCATCTTTCACTACAGTATGTGGAGAAATAGTAACAATTTAATTTGGATTATTTTTCTGCTGTCGGAAACCACGGCAATGACTGTATAACATCAAAAAACTAAAGTTATTTTTTCCTGTCTCCTGCAAACAACTCGTTTGTTATAGCTATTTCTTCTTCTGTTTCTTTGGCTATGAAATCCAGGAGGTGTGGGATGTCTTAAGCATCAGCATTTTGAAGTACGATGCATTCCTTGTTGGTCCTTTAACAAAAGTAAACACTGAATTATAATGTCAAATTAAACACGTCTGCCCACCCCCAACTATATTTTTTTGTCTCAAGCTTTTTTCTTTCTGCCTTTGAACTTTTATACTATTAATATTATCTTGAGGTGCATTTGGAAATAAGTTTAAAATTGTTTATTTTTTATCTTGGTTGGCCCCAAAATAAAAACCACCCGGTTTAAGAATCTGTTTACGAACAGTAAACTAAATAAGTGTTCCTACCAAACACGAGAATATATTTCAGAATACATAATTTTAACACTTTTGTAAAAAGCAAGCAGCTTCAGGTTCCTCAGCCAAAAATTTGGTGGTATGTGGGAGGACTTATTTCAGTTTATAAACAAAACTAAAATTACATTATCCAATGATATTTGCCTGACTTTGACAGCTGATAGTAAAGTTAAATAATTTAAACAATTTGGTAAGTTAGTTGTAAATAGTATGGAAAATTTTATAGTAAGTTCAGTGTCCAATAATATTTTATTATTTCTGCGTTTTATCACAGTGCAATGTTATGTTATTCATAAGATGGCTTTTTCACGTGTCGCAATGCTGTTTCCTCGTATCGTATCACATGGGGGCTGTGTTAGTTGAGTGGCTAGCAGTGGCGGCTTGAGAAAGAATTGTAAAGGAGGGCGCAAAGTTATAATTAGTGATATGAAGCACCAATCCCCTTCAATAATAAGGGTGGTCCGGGGGTTCTCCTCCGGAAAATTTTAGATTTATAGGTGCAAAACTAGGCTATTTATGCAGTTTTTGGTGTTAAACGTTTTTGATACAGCTGGTAGAAATTATAACGTTCTTAAGGATGTATTTTATTTTGTTAACAATTTTATAATGCTAGGGTCTACTGTTATCAAACTGCTAGTCCCTGCGCACAGTGTCATGAAAGCATAGGTACTATAAATACAAGCAGTGCTGAATCATTTTTTCTAGAACTGTGAACATGGCGTTACACCGTACATTGTATCCGGCTTTGACATGGTAGATAATATAAGCATATTTGGAATTATAATTGAAAATGTAATTAATACATTCACAATTTCAAACATCCATACATAGACCTACGTTAGTATCTGTTCATAATTACCTTTAGATGAGTGTCCTGTTAATTATATTTGTAACAAATAAAATTTATTTACATATTTACACTCCTAGAGCCTCTCTGAAATAAAAATAACCATTCAAAAACCATCAAATGCGTTTTGTTCATCACAACCTGCGAACCGAACTACTTTTTCTTAAAGTGATGTACTAAAATTACGGGTGTTAATTTTCTTGTGTTAGTCAAGTGATAGGTTTGCGACAAATTCAGTTCCGGCCTTGAAGGGCCAAGATTCTTAGTTTCAAGTTGATCTTGATAGACAAATTGGTCTGTAAATTACGTTTCAGGCTATTAATTTTGTTCTGTGAATGAATGCCATGCCAAAGAAAATGTTCTAAAAGTGTGGATGTAAAATTTTATTTATCATACAAATTCTGCAGGTTTTCCCCCGCTCTTTCATTTCGGCAATGCTCCATTCTAGGGTCTTACCTCGTCACCATTCAGAGACAACAGACTACGGTCTGTACCTCCCAGTACTGTCGTCTTGGTGGTTGGTTCCCTCACACTTGATTAGTACATCCCCACTCAATATTTATTTATTTTTTCATTTACTTTTAGCAAGCTTCATTTTTACTTATACCAGTAGTGGATTTAAGGGGGGCGGAGGGGGCAACCGCCCCCCCTAAGAACCTGTTGTGTTTTTTTAGTTTGTTCAATTTTTAAAATACATACAGAAGAAACATAAAATTTTTACGAATGAATATTTCGTAATAATATTCAACCACGCAAATGAACTCACAAATGCCTTAACACGCATATAATTTGTACATTTTGTGTGATCATAACTGCAAAAATCAATATTGTTAAACAATTTTTCCCTACTCTCATGCTCGGTTTTAGGTAAGCGAGGTTCGTTCTTGCTCGAAAAGCGCTATGTACTGTGCTGGCGGAAGAATATAGTACCTGTTTTTTCTCTTGTTTGGAGTTGAACCAATTACCAGGGCAGAAGGCGCCCTATTCTTGGCTTACCACCAAGGATTCGACCTTCACTAATGACTCTTAAGAGCCATATGCATTAAAAGGCAAGAAATGTTTGTGATAATTTATGCTCAGGGCAACCACAACTCGAATGCAACTAAACAGTGAGGAAACGACACGCACCTTTTAAGTTTGAATTCATATATTCAATAACCATAATTTACATCACTCTTCCCTCAACATAATTCTACAACAATCTGTGGTACACAGCCGAATGTACACTTTTCGACGATAAATCTCACACAACATTTTAAATTTACACAAAGACTTTTGCCCCGAAATATTCCAGAAGGGCACTCGCAGCACACAATACTCTTCACATTTTCCTGTGCTTTATAATATATACATTTTACAAACGCGCTTACATAAAGACAAAGCGGACACACAATTAAATTATGTATTCAAATAGATTAACGGGCCTCAACCTTCCGACTTCAACACTATCACACCCAAAACGTCAGCTTGTCACTTCCCTTGCCGCAGATCAATTGTGCACCCCCATATTTTGGTTCTAGTCGACTTGGACAGTGCTTTTCCAGTTTCTTCAAAGCTGCAAACAGCTATGTTTTAAAGAGACTCGTGACTCATCACGAGAAAAATTCCTCAACATCCAAAACTGTTTATCAGACAGAGACTATCGTCAACTCATCCAGTCTCTCCTCGAATGGGGAAAACGACGAAAGTCGGGACGACTCACCAAATCCTCGTGATCGCCACAGCCGTCAGTCATCAACAGCATACCTGAACTGCAATTGGACCTTCCATTCGCCTCGCTTAGCCCAAAAAGGAACGGGCAATCATCCACGCCTAACGGAAGAAGGTTCGTCGACCATCGGCACTGCAACTTCATCGGACCACACCTGACCGTCAACTTCGCCTGCTGCCTCCTCATCTCATTCGCCTTGCTAGACTGAGCGCCGCTCGCCTCATCGCCTGCCAAGCAAAACACAGTCGCCCCCTTCCCTTACCACCTCTACCAGCCGAGACCCTTACTCCCCACCCATCAAGGCCGCCCCTTCATGGCCGTTAGAGGGATCGACCTGGCAGAAGGAGCGACTCAGATGCCCCAAAGACAATTCCAACACACGCCCCCATTCAACCAGAGAAAGCAGAATCCCCGAAAACAAATTCCCAACAAACAAAGGGAAGCTAAACAAACCTCGGCCGACAGACGTCCTCAAAAGAAACAACAAACTGAACCAAATTAAACAAACTGAAACGGAAAAGACCAAAAACAACCGAGCAAAACCACCATAAAGGACGCATCCCCGACCAGCCAATCAGCTCAGAGTCCGTTTCGACCCTTTTTAGCAGGAGGGTGAGTGTGTCCGGTCGAAGAAAGACTGGTCAGATCAAGGCTGTAATAAATAACGGCCCATAGCCGAGAGCTGAAAAGGGGAGGGCGGATTACGAATGAATGTCTTCACACACTCTCAGTCACTAGTCTAGTGTGCTGTGAATGAGTGATGGTTTCAACTACATTTGTTATGAATTTTTTTACATTATGTTTTAATGTTGAATACTAACTAGAAAGATAGAGAAAATAACCTGTTTACACATTTTTAGTAAACTGCAGATACGTGATGCAACAGGAGACTGTCACACAGATTCATTTTTATAAGAGTCTTTATTTCGTGAAAGCAGTTTAAGGTTGTTCTAGTCTGGAATACTCCAAAATTTAATTTAGCATTAGTTTGTTAGTTAGTATTATGTTACTATTGACTATATTATCATCTCAAGAACAATACTTTAGCGTGCATTGTTTTCCTATAACTGCATGTCAAAATCAAAATTTAGACGTTATGGGAACATGTATCTGTGAAATCTTAATGTATAACAGTAGTTAAATAATTAACACTGAACATAAATTAATGTTGCGGGCTGTAGCTTACAGTTATAAAAACATAAAACAACACACTTTTGTGTTTAAAGAACTCTAATAAAGTACAGTGAACCCTCGATAACTCGGACTAAAAGGGGGGAGAAGCTGTCCGAGTTACGATTTGTCAGTGTTATCGAGGGGCATCCGGGGAGGTGGGGTAATCAGTCATTAATCACAAGAAACATGAGGAAATCAGTATGCTATCATTTCTACAAGCAAAAGAGGCGGCAATATATACTGCTTTGTACGTATCAATTTACAGAAGGGGGTAGTGGGGAAATTATCACTGTAACTTGGAGAACTATAAAAGAAAGAATATCAAACAACCTGGGCCGGCCGATTCTTTTTTAGTTATTTTTTATGCTACTTCTGGATGATCTTTTTTTATCTGTGCTAGAAGCTGGCACCAAGATACCCTTCTACCACGTAAAAGTTCTCACCCCCTTCTCTCATTTGATTGGCGACAGTCTATGTGCGTGCATGTGTTTGTGCGTGTGTGTGTGCATGTGTGTGCATGTGTGTGCGTGTGTGTGTGCATGTGTGTGTGTGTGCGCGCGCGCATGCGCGCCCGTGTGTGTGTGTGTGAGAGATAAGCTAGGGTAGTAGAGAGTGAGCGGAAGTAGTCAAGGTCAACCGGTACAGTCTCTAGAGTAATAAAAACACCGCACGTGACCACACACAACTCACGAGATGTTTACATTAAAAATTGCTCTACATCAGCATGTCACAGTGTCTGCAGCCAGCTGATAGTTTCCTATGGAAAAATTTTTTTTTCAGGGCCTCTTTGCTAGAATACGAGGCCGGAGTAACGTAAATCTCAGTCTACCTTTCCTCCTCCTTTTTTTTGTTAAGTTGAAGTCTACGGCCGTGGTTGAAGTGATAATGTGCGCTTGTAGGCCTCCCTTCATACTAGCTACGTCGTCATAATTCAGTGACGTCTTTACACACACTTTACTCTTAAAATAAATTTCACAGGTACCATCAACATAACGGAAACTCAATAAAAGCCAATTCATTTTAATCATTTAACTTTTTCATAAGGGGGCCCCTCTAGAATGTGCGGCCCGGGGCTAATGCCCCTTTCTGCTCCCCCTCCCTTTTTTTATAATTTAAGCACTGTTTTTTTTCGATATCGCGCTGGTCTCTATCGTAGTGGGTTAGGCGCCAGTTTATGGTGCGATAGGCACTGGGTTCGAATCCTTGCTGGGGAATGGATGTTGTGTTGTTCTTTCACCTCACTTCACCCTCATCAGCTTGTAAGACGTCAAAGGGCCGTAAAACCCTCTCACCACCTTGCTTACATTACAATGTAAACCAATGGCTTTTAATTTTTTTTATTAATGTCCGGGAGAAAATGTTTTGCAATCTTGACTTTATCGCACATACCACTACAAAATAAATTTCCCTTTAGGTACCATTGTGACGTGCAGTTACCGTCCAATTCACCAGCATCATACTGAACTGTTTATTTATGACGCACGTGCATGTCTGGTTCGCGTGGTGAAGAGGGAGGAAAGATAAAGAAGGGAGGTCTGCCTGCTGAGTTTCATCTCCACTCGCGTGCTTGCTGAGTTGCATCTCTACTCGCGCGCCTCGCTTGCAACATTTAACTGCACGGAACTTGCCAGAAATTTACCGTGGGATGGGATTAAAGGCTACGTAGTGATGACCAACTGCTTTTAAAGCTTAGTACTGTTTTTAAATAAAACGTGATGGATTTAAATTAGGCAGGCACAATTTTCTTATGATTTTTGACAAAAAAATAATTTAATTAAAATTAATTTTGTTTTTTTTTTTTAATTCTGTCCGAGTTATCTGAAGTCCGGGACATCGAGGTCCGAGTTATCGAGGGTTCACTGTATAGGATTTTTACTAGACTTTCAGAAACATTTTAAAAATGCAACAAATGTTTTTATTTTTGTGTCCACAAATTTGAGCGAATAGCCATTGGCTCTAGACATCTAATTTGAGCATAAATTTTTTAGTTTCAATAAAGCTGTTGGTTTTTGTTGGGTGTCTGTTCCCGTGACATGAGGCTTTTTTTTATAATTGAAGAGATTTTGATTAGCACTTAACAGCGTGATATTTAGTGCTTGTGATGGGTGACATGATATGAGTAAGCCGCAGTACCGGAATGAAGGCGCGAAGAAATCGGAAGATCCCCGAGAAAATCCTTCGACCAGCAGAATCAAATTTATTGCAAAATTTACTAGGTCCCACGTTTTCAAGAGCTAACACAACCAATTAAGATTCGTCCGAGCAAAATCTTAAAATTGTTCTTAATTTGTGACGACCTAAAGTTTTGTGGTGTAAAGTGTGTAGAGTAATAGGAAGTCTGCAAGTTCCAGTTTAACCAAGTAGCAAGCTCTCACTGCCCTCTCGTGGCATGATCGCGTTACTATGCAAGGTTTGTCAGTTTTGCACTTATGATTATACGCCCGCTAGTCTCCAATACGTAGCTAAATTACGTCGAAGGTTACCATGGCGTCGTCAGCAATCTACTGCCCTAACTTGTGACACTTTGCAATACTTCTAAATAACCAGTCAGAATACCAAAACTCGTAGACGTCCCGATGCATAAATTGAAAACATCCGCCGGTGTACCCTGGCCCGTCAATCTCTTGATTGAAGACCGTCTGTGTAAAGGCTTCTGGCGCCTGAACTGTCTCCCTGGGGCACCCCGGCCCGTTGTTATCTGCGGCTCAACGCCGTCTTCTGCAGCTCAAAAACATCTGTCCCGAAATCTGTCAAGAACCTAGCCATACTCTTGTTTGGCACCAACTTCCCTGTTGCTTTCCTGGCAGACATTGGTTCAATTGGGCCAATCAAGAGACAGCTTCCGAAAGATGGCTCCGCCCCTCAAGGACACGTAACTTCCTGACATTACTATATTTATTTCATAATTATTAAATTTTATTCAACAGCATTTTATCAAATACCCTACATGTTTGTTTAAATCTTAAAATTCCTCACATTTTAGTTATTGTAACTATTTAAGATTTGTATCTTAAACACAATAGGCTGACTTTCCTCCGCTCTCATCCGGGGGTAAAATAAGCGTTAGTGGTGGAGAGAAGGCCCAGACGCTTGCCCCTGCTATTTACACAAAGACAAATTATATGCATTTCTATTTTTCCTAAAGAAAATTCTGTACATAGAGAATATCGGCGTCCAGAGAAGAATGAATCGTCGCATGACATGTTTATTATCATATCTGTAATTTATGATAATTGCTTATAATTGATGGCTATTGCTCTTATTAATTGGAGTGGTGACCACATGGCACATTAGAATTTTTTATATCAGCATAAAGAATTTCCTTTTAGAAGCATAATTTATCGTAAAATAAATAACTATTTTTTTAAGCACTGTATTAAAATATTTGGCTTGGAAACTCCTAAAATAGCACAATTTTGCTCCTACAAATCCAAATTTTCCCGTGGGAGGACCCCCGGGTCCCCGACTTTTGATTTGTGGGGTGCGCATATATACTTCTTTAGGCGTACTCCCCGCCCCCTAAGGTAATTGCTTAAATTTCCCACTGATTTTTACATTGGTAATTAATATACTAATATTAAAAGAACTCCCCAACATTTTGATATTAAATGATCAGTATTTATTTGCAACGTGTGTTGCAGTGTATGATATTATAGTGGGTGTAGTAGAAATCGTAATGACCATTCAAATATTTCGGAACCCATATCACATTTTACATATATTTGCCTTTTAAAGCCCTTTATTGTTCGTACATGTAATTTGAACCTCATAAATCTTTTCGACAATTTTAAATTGTCAACATTCCAAATGTACAGAATTTAAGCTTATTTCACTGAAGGAAGACATTTGTAGCAGAAGGTTTCAATATTATATTTACTTAAAAGTATTGATGAGTTTTCTGGGTTTCCACAAAACTTAATGTTGATATTTGAATACTCTACATAAAATTATAAAGAATGCATATATATTTGTTAGAAAGAATTTAAGTAAATTTTTTTTTGGATAATTCGAAAATATCACAGACGGACATGCTGTGGAAGGTATTATTTTGACCCCTTAGAGATCAGAGGGAAGTGTGTAGAATTATGAGGGTTATTTTTTTCAACCTCCGTTCGGCTGTAATAAAAAACGGGAATGAATTAGGAAATTATTTTATTGTCAAAAGAAACATATATCTTTGCACCATTTTTCCACATAATCACCGTGCAGATTGAGGCACTTATCGTACCAGTGAACCAGCTTGCCGATGCCCTCTGCAAAGAATGATGCCTCTTGCCTATTCAGCCATGTTTTATTAGTGTCTTGCAGTTCATCATGTGTGTTAAAGCATCACCCTCCAAGCCACTTTTTCAACGTGGGGAAAAGGTGGAAGTCACTTGGTGCCAAATCCGGACTGTAAGGAGGATATCGGCAAGCTAGTGCATCAGTACGACAAATGCCTCAATCTGCACGGTGATTATGTGGAAAAATTGTTTCTTTCTGCACAATTTGTTTTTGACAATGCATGGTTTAATTTAACAAAGCAGAACAAGAAGTGTATAAGGGAGATTATTTTTGTATGGAACTGGCATGTTTAAACTTTAAAACAAACATGCGTTTAAATGTTCTAGTTATACTTAGTAAATAATTAGAATGTCATTTATTTACTATTACTTCTCTTTCATGATTTTAATAAAAACAATATTCCTTGATTATCTGCAGTTTATAAGAAGATTTATAAGCCAGTGTTTCGTAAAGGTCATGAATTCCCATAGAACCATGAGTAACGTGTACTGACGACTTACTATTATTACGCTAACATTTCGTAAAATATATTGCACCTTCCATATTCGAAATACCACTAATAATTTTGCTCGTTTTAACAAGTTCAAGAAACTATATTAGTTTTTTATTTCTTCTGTTAAATAAAAACGAGATCTCTGTATATTTATTAACTATATGGCAATTTAGTCTTACTTATTGTAAACAAACACCGTGAATTTTCAAAGAATGTGGTGTAATGTAAATGTATTTCACAACCTCTGTAAAATAACTTTCTTTCACAGATTATGTGTGCCACTGAAAACAAAATGGTGCCAAACAATAACTCATGGACACAGATAATTTTGCAGTGTTGCAAATTATTTTCTGTTACTAACTACTGTGAGTGGTTAGTTGCCACTGAACCTGGGTTAAATTTGTTACTGAATACTAACAAATA
The DNA here is from genome assembly GCA_003012365.1 of Medauroidea extradentata. Classification (NCBI taxonomy): domain Eukaryota; kingdom Metazoa; phylum Arthropoda; class Insecta; order Phasmatodea; family Phasmatidae; genus Medauroidea; species Medauroidea extradentata. Next base: position 26,426 of record PNEQ01043274.1, on the reverse strand, counting down.
AGTAAGTAACTTTAAAAAAGTAGATTTTTATTTCAAAATAGTGCTTTGAAAAAATGAGACTAAAATGACTGTGTTGATGTTACAATGCAATAACTAAAAATGCTTTCTGGAAAATGTGTATTGAAATCCTGGTTCTGCCATCCTTATTTATGTTTCTGTAGTTTCCTTAAATCACACAGGCTTGCTACACAAAATCTATGCCCCCATTAGCATTATTTTACAAGCATCTTTATGTTACCAAGTTACCGAAATAATACGAGATAAAAATGATATAAATATGATTTGAAAAAAAAAAAATAGTTCAAAAAAATTACTTGAACATTTGAGTTTTTTTTTAATATGGGGTTTGGATAGCAGTTAAATATAGCTAGATACTAAGATTTGTGACATAGAAGATTACATTTCGTAGTTACATTGGGTTTTAGAATAATGAGTATTTTTGGACGGTTTAAGTGTGGGATTTATGACATGATAAAGCAAAGTGACAGTAACTAATAATTGTGGACCCATTCTGTGACCATAGCTATAGTTGAACATTGTGTAAAGCTGTGAGAAATAAGTCATTGACATTTTAGTGAACATTTTTCTGTAGAGCACAATTTTTAATCTGAAGTGCAAGCAAATGTCCTGTAAATGTGCATTTTAATTTCTTTTCCTCCCTTTCTCTATTTGACTCTATTTTATAACTACAAAGTATAAAACCCAAATTAAAAATCTGTAAAACATTTAAGGAATTAGGAAGGAAGTATCTCTCAATTTAAGAAAATGAGAACCTGTTCAATATCTTGTGTCTCGACATGACAGAAAAAGGTGAAAAATGATATAATCCCCAGGCAAAATCGAGTCAAAGAATTTGTATCTATGCCACTGATACTTAAAAGTCAACAAATGCAAATTAAAACTTTTGTTAACTCAACGTTGTTTATAGTGGAAATTTTGTGCTAACAAAGAAAATTTATGTGTGTATTATATATATATATATATATATATATATATATATATAATATGTATGTAGACAATACAGTATATAACTTCACATAATTATATATTATATACAATATTGTATATATATATATATATATATATATATATATATATATATATATATATATAATGTATGAATAAAATAAAGAAATTAATGTTATGTATAATGTATATACATCATAGTTATATATAATATAGCAGGTAATAAACTAAAGTAACAAATTAGTAGCAAACTTTTGAATTCAAAATTTCAAACCCATTGGTGATCGTAACATTATGACTCAGAACCAAAATATGAAAGAAAGGATTACTTTGGCATAGGAAATGAAAACACACTGAAATAAATTTGCTTAAATGTAAAAACATACCTCAAATCCCCAAATTCCCCGTAGTGAAAACTGCGAAGACCCCACCAGAATCAAATCAAACTCAGATTGCAGTGATCTGGAAGTGAACAATTATTTACAGCTTCGTTCTTCATCATCTGTCAATAGAACAATTCTTCACTTACGTGACACAATTGGAAACAAATTTATCTATATTATTAAAATAACAAAAATAATTAGAAAATTGTCTTTTATTTAGTCTTACTAAGGTACATTTGTATGAATTGAGGGGGTGGGAGTTAGTTCCTACCCTGCTCTCCATTACTTTAGGTACGTATAGGATAACTTAACTTCATTAATAATATTGTTGTAAAGCATATAAAAATGTTACTTACTTGCTTAAAATAACAACTTGTTTCCTTCCTTTAATTTTCTTGCGAGGAGCATTGAGCCATAGCGTTGCCTTCTTCCCATTGTGGCGACGGTCAGAACACAAGAATGAAAAGTAGAGAGATAACACTCCCATGAATTGAGCGTTGTAACAAAATTGAGGTGTACGAGGTAAATTGGTCGCAAATGTAGTACCAACCAAATATAAATAAATGGTCAAATCACTGTGACTAAAAACAGATATTGGCTACACTGCAGTTAGGATTTGACTGTGTGTGTGTGACCACGGGAAGTTTCGTTTATTGTTTTTATTTATTAAAACTTTGAGGCATTTGTTCATTGAACTTGATCAGTATTTCGGTTTGTCACATTTTTAAAGTTATGAGTAGGAGAGTGACACTCCCAAAATTTCAAGAATTAATTCTCATAAATTTTAATGATGTACAAAATATGTACCATCAGTCTTTCAAACGAAATTGTACTACTTCCATATATAATAAATAAACAATTGATCCCACTATGGCGATTGACACGGAAAAAGCCGAACTTAAAACCTTAGGATTATTATTTTCATGTCATGAAAAAAATAAAAGCAAGTAACATGACATTAAAAACAGCAAAAGTACACTGCGTAAAACATAAAATAATTTTATAATTATTTTAGCAGCGCATCATAGAAATAATAGAGCACGTGAACATAAGGTAAGAGTTAACTTCTTGAATTTTCTTTGACATCACTCTTCTACCCACAATAACGAGGAGTACAAATTTTGCATGAAACCAGGATAGTATCAGGAAAGGGAAGTAAGAACAAGCAAACAACTGTGTGACATATAACACTGTGGGAAATCCACCTAATAGTTCATGAGTTATTTTCTTTTTGACCCGCGTAACTATTTAAAGATACGTAAATGCATTAAATTTTATTATAAAATTATTGTACACTTTGTTAGCGTATACTTTCTAAATATTTGTATTTTTTAATCTGGTGTCAGTGCTGTCAGCGACTCTTCGACCAAAATAATTAGTGACTCAAAGTACTCTATAAAGTGTCAGGCTCCTGGGTCAGTGTCACTCATCTCGCCGCTGTCCCCAGACGTGCGTGCCCGAGCGCGAGCAGCACTCGACTGACTACTGCGCCTACTTACTGCGCATCCACACAGAGTTTGCCACGTCCCCTACTTCGGCTGCCTTGCGTGGAGCCATCACCCCTCCATGTAGGCACGTCCAGTGAAGTGAGGGCACCACACAGCAGAGGCATCTTTGTTACTATTTAGACGTTCAAGAATACAGGTTTTTCTTGGAATTTAAAGCGACGACATATTGTTCTTATCACATAAAATGTATAATCAAAGAGTAACCTACTTCCAAGTGTGATTTAAAATTAACTCCAGCAAGGTAAAATAAAGGAAAGTTCACATTGGAAACCCCTATTTTCGATGTTTTCATATGAATTTTTTTGTACTTTCGATAAATGTGTAATACAGGCCATGTATCTTTATATGTTTAGTGAACTTTAAATGCTTTTATTATGAAAACCCCAGATGGATAAGCCGATTAGTTTTCTACAATAAACCGCTATCCCGTGTGCCGACATGTTGATTTTGTGCACAACTAGGTGGCCCTCTTAAGTTATTTTAGGATTATGTTGGTAGCTGTGGCAGAAATTCCCAGGCTGCAATTAAGGCAGAGAGTTATAGTTTCTCATTAGACTGAGTTAAGTGATACGAGATACTTTATGGGGTAGCTGTGACCTCTGGGGTCAGGATCGTACTTGAAATGAATTTGCTCTGAAATGTTAGCTAGCTGCTGTGAAGCATGCCTTAGACTGGTGTGGAATAAAAGAGATAATTATTTACTATCATATAAGTACATGAAAGAAAAAGAAAGGGTAACATGTACACAGGTAACAGGTGGGTGCTAGGTTCACAGGTAACAGTTACACAGGTAAAGGTTACGAGGGCAAAAAGAGCTGTGGGACACAATTGTGTGTTAAGAAAGAAATTAAAAAGTAAAGTTGGTGTAGATGGATTCATGTGTCATCAGTTAAGCCATCCACGTACAGTGCCTAGTTTCTGTTATCTTCTTTCATACCCTTAGTTATAACAGAAGATAGAGAAGTATGTGTAGCAGAATTGAAGAGAGGAAACATTGGTTCTTATTTACATGATGTTGGGTAACAGAAAATGGCTTCTCTGGAAGGCGGTCCCTCGAATAACAATTTCATGCTATATATGTTCTTGGCTGCAAATATTAGAGGTTCTGTAAAACACTTTTGTATGTATACTGATACTTAATTTTCCATGAACACTGATTCAACCTCTGTGAATTCACAGTTTGTAGCAAGCACATTTAAATAATTAATAAAGACAGACAAATGCTTTCAGTTCCAATATACAACATTAAATTTAAACAGATTAACCGTAACACATAAGATTTTGAAATATGTGTATCCGTTCAAAATTAATGTTATAATTGCTACCTCACCAATTTTACACTTGTACGTAATTACTTTATTGAGCGCAATGTGCAAACATTAAACTATTTAGAGCTGTACAAACAGACGTCCAGTGCAGAGGTAAAGTCATAAATCGTTATTTTGCAAATCATGTGCCAACATACAATTACTATTAGGAGTACATAGTGTAGTTTGTGTAACAGTAGTGAAAACTTAACCTGTGACGCAAGCGCGGATTCAACAGACCAAAATTACATATTTGATATAGAAAAGAGACCACGTGTACTTAACATAAAAGGTGCATGCGTGAAACTCTACAACTAACTATAAGAGACATATAAATCTGAACTCTTTTCTGAATTCCAAAAAACCAACAAACGCATACAATTGAGTGATCACCCTAGCGAAGTGAAATACATGAATAATGTTATCTTCATCAGGCTAAATACATCCAAAATTTACATTTGATGAAAGCAATAGGCCATAACCATGAACCAAATGACAGACAAATCTTGAAATGTTTTTTAAAGTGCAAGGATCCTATACATGTAGTGAGTCACTTCTACATTACAACTTTGCTCTATTTAAATTTAAATAGAATTTTGTCAAAATTCTAAATTTAAAAGTATTGGGTATACATCACCCTACCTACTTGCTCCTGTTTCATACACAAATTTGGGTGCAAATTATTTGACTAGTCAATCTTAGTTACAGAATAGAATATTCTGTCATAAATATTCATAAACAACATAACGTCGTGGGCGTGTATACCATAGCTACTAAAAATCACGCAGTTCCTCATCTGTGACATAATCGTACTTACAAACACAGTATAGTACACATAAATGTTCACCTAATTTAGCAAACACCATACATTTAACCAAAAGAAAATTTTTATACGGCGGCAATGAGAATAAATTTAGAAGAAAACTATTCTAAACCTACCCTACATTTCGAGGCCACTTCTGCACTTGACAGGGGAAAGGATTCCCCGATTGCCGTGAAACAGAGGAGCACACATACATTTGGGTGAAGAGACGTCTGCCTCCAAATGGAACTTACAAGTAAGTAGGCTCAGCAACATGGCACAGTGACTAACTTGGCCAGAGCTTGCTGCCGTGCATGCACCGGGAGAAGGAAGGAAGAAGGTTGAGGGGGAAAAACAAGAAAACTAAATGAGAATTGGAACAAGGCAAATAGAACCAACCACAACTTGAGCCACAAAGTGAAGCATAGAGTCACTGAAGCCATTTTAACACAGTTAAATGCCCACTGTGCGCCACCATCACCACAGTGCCCCACCATCACCACAGTGCCCCTGGCCCCACTGTGCAAATAAGCTATTCTTAATTGTTTATGTTTAGCACTTGTTTGAAAGTTGCAATAATTTAAAGCTAGAGATATTACATAATTGGGTATTTATAATGATATATTCATGCTAATTAATTTTCATTTACTCAGATCAAAATCTAGCATTTAATTATTTTAACAAATACACAAAATTTTTGTTTTCATATTTTGTGTGTTTTTGATTAATTTAAAAAAATTTTTTTTTTCTCTTTTAGAAGTCTGGTATTTAATCTTCCGTTGTTGCATATGTAAAGGGATATTATACTTAAAAGATGATAGGAACACTTGCAGCGGTTCTTTTTTCTGTATAAATTTGTACATAAAAAATGCCCAGCATGCGACGGTAGTGCTACTAGTCCAATTATTCCAATTATTTTAAAAGAGGTTGTTCCTGAACAATCTCGTGTTTCAAGCATTTTAGTCAAAGGATACTCAACATAAACACTACAAATAATGCAAGTTGCCTCTAGCACAAAGATATAGAAAGTTATATTTTCATCCTTAAATTGTGGTTGCATGTGCAGAAAATTATGGGGTCACATACCTGAATGAAATTAGCTGTACATTTTTTTGTTTGATTTTTACTTAACAAAGGCCATGACTGACTCCCTTCCAGTTCCTGACCTTGTACCATGTTGTGCGTCACGGTCTCTAATGACCTCGCTGTCGATGAGATGTGAAGCCCAATTACCATCCTATTTTGAGGTGGTAAGAAGTGTTGGGTACGTTCACAGCTGTTGTAGATGTAATTAGTCTGAAAAAAAGAGATTTTTTTGTGTTGTTTAAAGCACAGCTTAGTAATTGTCGTACATTTGAGGAATGTTAATGTTGTGTTTATCTTTGTTTAAACATCGTCTTAGATCAAATTGTAATGTGCAGTTTTTTTTGTAGTTCAACTCCATGATGTCTTTGAGTCGAACACTTTCATCTTTTTGGTGTTTGAGCTATGCAAGAATGGAGAACTGTTTGATTATTTGACGTCAGTTGTTGCTCTGTCTGAAAAGAAAACCAGGTAATCATATATTAAAGTTTTGGACATACAGGGTGAGTCAGATGGTGTGTGCTAATTTTGCATGGTGATAGCTTATCAAAAGGAAGTCAAAAATGTGTTTTCAATGTATCTGTAAAGTGATTTATAGTGGAATTATTGCTATCCTGAAAATCAATTGTGAAATGTAGAGTGAAATAAAAACTTGATGTTAAGCAATGACACTCTGAATAGTGTCAAAACAGTGAAAAACCAAGTAGTTTTTTTAAGGATGGGAATTTTAGAGTTGATTTTCAAGGTAGCATTACTCCCATCAAATTCACTGTATGGACAAATTGAAAACACATTTTTGACGTTTTCGCAAGCTGTCATTATACAAAATTAACATGCTTAATCATGACTCATCCTGTATATGTGTGGCGGGAGATTGGTTGAATTAAAAAAAAAAAAAAAAACGTTTATAAACCTGTTTGGTTGAACATGAGTTTTTTACCTTATTTTCTTAATATATTTTATTGTATGTTATGTAAGTATTCAAATATCTTCCTTACATTTGAGAATGAAAATACATTATAGGAGTCTTTAGACCTTATTATCTTAATTAAAAAAGTTACATAATATGAATTAATAAATTTAAAACTAATGTAAAAAATTAGTAAACTGCCAATTTTAAGCCACCATCTGAAGAAAAAAACATGTTTAAAAGGAAATAAAATCCCTAAATTTTACCTTGTGACTATTGATATATATATTTAGAGCAATGTCAAAATTCATGTTAATTCTGGAGAAGCTGCATCCCATGAATCTGTGACCATAACTTAGTAGGATAATGTTCATTTGGTAAAAATTAGTGATGCCCTTACTTTACTAGAAAAATTAAATTTAAATCCTAAAAACATGTGAAACAGAGTAAGGATTTTGTAGATATGGATAGCACTATGTGAATTTTTGGCAAGGTATCTACTGATCAGGAAACATGCAAGAACCAGGAATAATACAGGAACTCTACCACCCAGTAAAAATATGGGAGTTATGGAAAAATTTAGCCCAATGTCTAGAAACTTTTGAACTTAACCCTTTATAAATAACAATTCAGATAAATAGTGAAACTCGAAACTTTTATTTCATACACTTTCATGAATCATGCAATTGTTGCTTTGACTGGTGTTTTACTGACAATGGGACCACATGAGCTGTTGTGTGATCCAGATAACACAGCAAAATTTGTGTGCTTGTGTTATCACACTCGGTACCCCTCTGTTGGTAGTAATAAATCCAGAAGTCAAACAACAATTATATCACTTACTATTTTGTTCTTTAGGTGATAGTGATGATTCTTTAAGACAACTTATTCAGAGGACATTACCAAAAAATTGTAATAAATTATTCACCTTTTGTCAACTTCTATTTACAAAGTAAAGTACAACAAAACAGCCACAGTTATTACGTATTGTTACAAGTTGGGGCTAGGTACGTTTAGAGATGGAGATCTTTGATAAAAGCAAGGAAACTAATAAAGCTAACCTAGTTTTTTTACAACTATCTATACGAAAAAAAAACCTATGTCTGTAATGGTTCACAATAGAAGTCAAACAAAACAAATAACTACTATTTACATAGAGGAAAAAAATTAATCTATATAAGTTCTCTGTATATGGAAAGGTTACTAGTCACTCACAATGGTGGACCCAATGAAAGAACACAGAGGAATCTTTTGTGGCCTAGAAACACCTTCTTCCTACTACTTGCTGTGGTCCCACTCACTGGACACCCTCGAACACTCGTCACAACCCAATACTTCTCGTCACTATCACTTGAGCTCGCACCAGGCACCTGCCAGCCAAAACTATCCCTCTCCTGCCGCAGCTCCCCCTTATATACCTGCTCCAACATCTCGAATTCTCTCGGAGAGTCTCTCATCTCCAACCTCCTGGAAAGGCATCACTTTAAAGTCAAGCACCATCCCGAGAGATAAAGAAGGAACATGAACACTCCAGATCACGATATCTCCCTCGGTTACCCAATGTTGTGTGCAGGTGGTCGCCACTGTACATGGGCGATACAATGTACGCCGAACCTCTTTGTTATTGCGGCTGCTATATCGACTTGCACTGCTCTCCGATTACAGTGGCATGCAGGTTGTTATCGTGAAGTAATACAATCCATGCAGCACCCGAGGAGCTCTTTTAGTGTCGCCTCCACTGTGTTGTATTTCGCCGTTCTGCCAGACAACCACTGCGCCATGGAGTGGGTAGGAAGGGGGGTGTCCTAGCTCCGCCACCATAGTATCGTACTACACCACCCAGCCAGACAGTCGCGGCTCGCAACAATATTTTTACACATAAAAGTTTACTACCTATAAATGGGTTGTTAAGTATAGCAAACTATTATCACAGTGAAAATGCTGGACTATGCAAATATGAAAATGGCGATTCCATTGCTTCCATGGCTCCAACAGTATTGCAGCGACTGCAGAAAAAATTTTTAAACAAGTATTTTAAATCTAATAAAAGTCTAAAATTAGGTTAATAAAATCTGAGGCATCAAATGCAGCGGGTACAAGTTAAGTTGCCACATTTACTTCACATATAGTTCATTTATAGTTTTCGCCCAAACTTGCCCTGACAAAGCCCTGGCTTGAAACTGGCAAGAACAGGAGAACACTCAATTGACACTTCCCATAAGGTGGCAGGTTCAGGCCACCTCTCTCTTCCAATCAGGACGTCATGTGACCCGGTGGTGACCATACAAAATAAACATCAATACTTTCCGACTGTAGGGCAGAAAAAACTCTTGATTTTCAAGTTTGCCTAAATTTGCTAGATTGACCTTTTAGGACATTCTCGAAAGCTCTAGAACTATCAGTAGTACACAAACCCTAAAAGCTAAATTAGTATCTAAAATAAATAATCCATATTTACATAACTCTGTAAATAAATTTGGAACAGCGTTGGGCGAATGGATATGCCTAGTTTTCTTAAGCTTCTGCAGCCAGCAACAGCTGCCCTGGCTCTGCTTTTTGTTGCATAGTGGTGGTGGCTCTGCTTATAATTGCATTATAGTTATGTTCAGTACTGTACAGTGTGTTGTTTATTGCTGTGATTACTGAAGTGTGTGTACATGGCTAGTAGTATTAATGCAGTTCTATGTATGTATTAAAAGATTTTGCTTTTGTCATAATCAGAAACAGACAAAATTTTCCACCAATCGTGTATGGAAAAATCTTTTTCACATTTATGTAGTGCAGATGTTACTATGTTCATATTTGCAAATTTCCTTTGCTAGGTTAAGGGGAAAGTCTAACATGGGCACCACCTTAGCAAATACCCAGCTGAGGGTAAGAGCACAAGATATCTCATAGCATTGTGTGGTAGGAAATCATGTTGTTGAATTCTTATGTTGGTTAAACATTTTATTATGCACATGAAAAATACTTATACATACATTACACATCTACGTGGTTTCTCTTGTGTGGACTTTGTGGATTGACACCTTAAGGGCGTTCAAGTGGGGAGAAATTCATAATTTTATATTTGTATAAAATAGTGTTAGTTTTGTAGACATTACTTAAGAGTACATTAACATCTAATGGAAAAAAATTAGCTCATCTAGTTTTCCCGTAATGTCACTTCAAAGTCAAAATTTGCATATTTTTACTTCATACAAAACTTGAAAACCAGTGAATATAATGAAATGGAAAAAATCTCATCAAAACTACACGTCACCGTCTACGGCTTGAAGCATATACAAACACATTATAAAATATTTCTGTGTTTAAAATAAATTTCTAAAAGTACCAAAAAAAATTTAAATTTTGAAATTTTTTATTTAACATAAACATTTTTTGTAACGGGTTTTAAATGCTACAGGCCA
>PNEQ01043273.1:8794-39866 GCA_003012365.1 Medauroidea extradentata | reverse complement strand
TCGCGTTATCGACTTGCGCACATCATTCTTTCTTTACCCCGTACTATCGGCACACGGATATTCGATCCGTGAAACTAGCCGGCCGGTGCGGCGGGAGAGTTGATAGCGAGATGTAGGAGCGCCTGGAGGTAGTTCCAAGAAATCTCGCTTCGAGCGCCAGCCGACGGCCACGCGGAAATGAGGGTCGTGTTCGGAACTATGGCGATGTCGGTGTCTCGCGCGAGGACAGCACCCGTCTTCAGTTTTTCATACACCACAGCTGTATTTTTTATCGTACATTTATAAACTACACATCAGCGTGAAGTGCACAGTCTTGGCTAGAGCATCATGGTAGTATTAATCCATAACAAATCTCAGTTAAATTTATATAGTATGCAAAGTGGAGGATAAATTTTCTGCTAAAATATTAATGATGTTTAATACTAAATAAAAATTAATCTGCTGGTTTTAACCAAATGAAACTGTCAGGCTCTGATCTCGACTACATTTAATAGTTATTTATCTTCAAGTTTTACTTAAAGGAAAGAAAATAGTTTTTATTTGTATGAATTATATTAGGACAGCATTCTCATTAAAATAAATTAAACGAAAGCTATTTCAGTCCCGAAACTTTATTAAATAGGTACTAAACACATACTTGCTACATATACATTATGAATTCCTTACATTACATTGACTTTCATTACATGCCCGAGGCCCTTGAACAGCCTTAAGAGTAGGCCCCCAGTTAACTATTGATAAGGTCCATTTCACTCTTCACACTGTCAGTTTACTTGTGGCACTGTCCAGTTAACTATTGATACAATCCATTTCACTTTTAACACTGTCCATTCGCTCTTGTATACCGTTAATATTTCCTTAACACTGTCAGTTTTCTGTTTCACCAGTTATTTGATACTACAATTTTTTGTTTCCATGTTTCCTTTTATGTTACCAATTTTTTTGTCCACATATTCATTAACACAATCTATCTTGTATACAAATTCACTTACATAACTGTGGGGCTGTCTACAGTATCCTACAAATCCTCCTTATTACTGTTATATTTAAATTAATTATATCAGTTTTAACACTACTAACCTGAATACATTAACTTTTAATCTGACTATTTACGTCCTAATTCAACATTCTTATGAAAGGTCAGACCATTCGCCACCCTCCAAGGCAATCCGGTAACTGATTAGCCTACTTGATTTCCTCATTTACTGTAGGCAAGAAATGCCTCTATCTCACTTCTGACATCAGAGTTACAAGTTTATTTTCCTGGGTGCAGCTGGTTTCAATTGGGATGGACAATTTGAAAAGTTAAATGAAATAAAATAGTTATATTAAATTTCCTAATTTACCACAAATCTTATCAAAATAATTTACGTCAACATTAAGTAAGCCATTCATAATATAGGAAGTAAATATTTACTATCAATATTTACGGTTGTTAGGCGTAATTGCAATATGTAGCATACCTGCTCTACATAAACAGTTCTTTAGTCTGTCTTCCTCACAAAAAACTGTCCTTAAATTTTGTTAGTCTTCTACACTTATTTCTCGTTCCAGAACTTTCTCATTAATCTCAGCTGTAGTTTTTCCTGCAAAGTCTAACCTGGTCATCTGTTTTACACATGCAACTCCACCTCCACATATACTTTTCTGCAGCTGCACATTCATGTCTCTGTACTGCCATCACTTGTTACATTGATCCCACGCCATGTCTTGCTGCCAGTGTTGTCTCAGCTGAGATCACTTCTCCAATGCTCCACATGTTAAACTAAGCTCGAAACAATTGCTGTCCATTCAGCTGCTGTGAGCCCTGTATATAGTTGCCGCACCGTCATACCCACATCATTCTGCTAGCTTAGTGATAATTCCTACTCAACACGAAGGTTTCGTGTGTTTTGACCAACTTTGTAATTGTCCGGACTTGTGCTTTAAAAGGATTACATCCACAGCATTCTCCTAGCTTAGCGATAATTCCTACCAACCACAAAGGTTTCATGTGTTTGGATCAACTTTCTTAATCGTCCGGACTTGTGCATAAGGACTATGTACTGTAACTGTGTCGGCAGTTAAACGCTTTCCGGCTGGCCAGGCTGACGCCACAGGGACAGGACCAGCTTCTCATGTTACCTGGGAGGGGTGATGGCAGAAGAGAAGGGAGGGTGTGGGTTTTCAAGCACTGCCTCATAACAATACAAAACCTTCATAAAATTGGGAAATAATGCATTTGCAGACCTATGTGGCCCAGTGAAAACTCAGCTCTAAGCAACTCAAAATAGTTTCTTCTTCTAAGGTCAATCACTTCCATTTTTGCTTTGTTATGTTATGAAACACAAAAATGGTAAAGAAAATTCCAGCACTGTTTAAGTATCAGAAGAGCAAGACGGTTTAAACCCCTGCACAGATTCTGTTCCACGTTGACACTGAAGGTCTGTTGTCGGAACTGGGTGTTAAATATGAAAGAAGTGTAACATACTGCTCAGAACAGTCTGTTAAGATGGAGCAGGGGATGCGTAAAATAGTTATGGCATTCAGTGGTACAACAATGGTTAGATAAACACTTCTGTGCAGGAACTATAAACACAGTGGTCTGTGTGATAAGTAGAACAGGCTCCAGTACAGTTAAAGGGAGTAATTATACTGCTGTTACTAGTGCGCTAGTACTGAGAACCATGTGGTGGAAGGTAAATCAATCATTTGACACATGTATGGAATTTGTGTTGGTGTTTCTGTAGCAAACTTGGCTTATTGTGACGTTTCGTGAGCTATAAGACAGAACGCATGTGAACATACCTACCTACAAAATGATGAAGTAAAAGTAGTTGGTATTGATAGAATTCAGTCCAAAATTAGGGAAGTGAAAATAATTTCCATAAAAGAAAAAAAAACAGTAAGATGCTATCCCAACTATACTAAAGCTTAAGTTTACTATCTCCTCACAGACGGCCTATTGTCGTGACTTTTACTTTAATGGGTCAATCATAAAAAAGCATATTAGCCAATTGAAAGGTATTTTGAAATTCAACCCTTACGGAGGTGAAAAGACCTGAAATGTGTTGTTGCTTAATTATCAATGTCTATCGAAACCCTTCGGGATACTGAGTTGCTTTTTATGTATTTCAAAATTATGCTGAAGTGAATTTTCAAAAAGTAATTTTTTGATTTTTTGAAATTTGACTCCCAAAGAGTAAAAAGGGGAGAAATGTGTTTTTTGTTAGTTGTCTGTACAGCTCAAACCCAATGGGCGTGATTTTTATTTCAATTAGATACACATACAAATATATAACATACTACTTCAATAGGTTTCGAAAGTCTTTAACTAAAGGGGTGAAAAGACATGAAATGTGTTTTCATTTATTCTTATATAACTATCAAACCAATTCAGATATCAAGGTCAAGGTGCTGTTTGCTTTGCAGAATGATGTTTATGTAAATGCGAAAAATATATTTCAGGATATTTTCCAAATTTGAATCCAAAGATGTAAAACAAACGTAAAATATGTTTTTGCTTCATGATCGATGTTGTTAACGGGTCACTAATCTCCCATTACACGTCCCTGAAGTACTGTAGTTCCTTCAGGATTCTGGTCTCGGCACCAAATAAAATGTGATGGATCATCAATCCTAGTCACGGCACCAAGAAAATGTAACATGCCACCAACATCCTGGTCACGGCACCAAATAAAATGTAGCGGGTCAGTCTTCCATCACAGAATGCTCAGATATGGGGTATTCTATCTGCTTCTGCGGAATAAAAGTTTTTAGTCTGGCCGAACAAATTTAATTAAATTAGCTGAAAATTACATTGTTGGTAGTACAAATTCCTGAAATGGGAGAAACGAACACATCCCGAACAAACCAAAATGCATTAATTCGTAATGTTGAAGTTATATTTTTCAGGAGCACAAGTTCAATTTACCAAAAGATTTTCCAGTCCGCATTATGCCAGATTCGTATGACAAGATGACGAACATTGAAACATAGCCTGTGCTCGGTCACAAACAAAGTATTTTTAGAAGATAAATGTTCTACTCAGTTCGGTTAGTCCCCAAAATTCCTCGCGAACCCGAACTTGCGCCTCCCTAAAGGCGTGCTCGTCCCCATCTTATCACAACAGCAGGACCCTCTCTAGCAATGAAGATGCAAAACACGTCCACCAACGTCAGACGACAACACACAATGTTACGTAATGGCAGATCATACCAAACCAAACTAGCTCTGTCCGTGCAGCGCTCCTGGCAGCCACCCATGCCCTAAGGGAAAAAAAAATGTTACAAAAACTAAAATTAAGTTAAATATAATGAATAATTACAAACTTTATAATTGTTAACCACATCTCAAAAAAAATATTGCATTCCAAAACCTAATAATACTTTAAATTACAAAATAAAATTTGATATTTTTTTCATGACAAATCATTTAATTGGCCCACGCCTGCCGACGGTAAACATAACACTGTCTTTGTCATATACTCAACTTGCAGACGGGCACATGAGCTCCGGTGAAAAGTAATAGATAATGTTACGATCTAAATTGAGCTATTCCAGGAACTGGGTAAGCACACCTGAACACTACATTGAAACTGGTCAACAATACACCCAGCCTGAATTAAAATATAATTACTGTTTAAATAATTAAACTACTGCAAATACTGATGTTCAAATAAAATTTAAAGGCACAAAGTAAACCGAACCAAAGCAAACTAAATTAAATATAAAATTGAATAATTCAAAACTGATACGTGCAAAGACCAGACGTCACCCTTCTAAACTTCTGTCAGTAGTACCTGAAGATAAGCAGTAAAACAAACAACAATAATTCAAGTAAAATGCACAAAGGAAAATAAACACAGTAATGATGATGATAATAATGGAAATAATTAAGACCTAAGTAGGTGGGTAGGCCACATGACAATATATATCAGTTTGCTGAATTGTTAGATATTGACACAATTTTTGCTTAAGATTAATGCTTACTTAAATACTGGAAATGTAGTTTATTGATTTTTCTAAATTTGACACCTAAGGATGTGAAAAAGTTATGATACGGATGAGAGGTGTTTTCACTTAACTGTCTATATATATGTTTTAATTAGTGGGCTATCATCACGGTTTCCAGTTAAATGTAATGCCCATACAATAGCCTTAATCGTCTATTAAGTTTTTTTAACCAAAATTTGAACCTTAAGGGGATGAAAAGACGTCTAATATATTTTAGATAAATCCACGCTGGCGAACCTGTAGAGATATAGAGCTTCTTTTTTCTTTTATGATGATGATGAATACTTACTACAACCTCTATGTGCCCAGTGATTAAATATATTTAATTTATTTTTAATTAACTTTAGACAGTATGTATTGAGGGCACTGTCATCAATAATCATGCTAGATGTAAATGAGTCATCATACCACGTATACTACTTTTACTATACAAATACTCTCTCATATTCAAGGTCTGTTTTGCTATGACTATATATAAGGCCCAGGATAGTTGTTAAGATTGGCAGGGATAGACACATTGCAGCATTAGCTACGTAGCCAGCTGCAGAGTAAGCTCAACCTGCAGTTTGGTTTTCCTAACACTTGATGACCGAGCTTCTAGTCTGGCATATAAAGAGGTCCTTCAATTGTGGTAAATGCTCGCTGTTACAAGTAAAGGTGCTCGCACACTTGGGCGCGGCAGAGCGCAGTGACTTTTTTCAGCTGGTTCAGTTACATACAATTAATGGATCTCCACACACTTGGGCAAAGAGTGGCGCTGTGCAGCGCGTACTATCGTGCTGCCGCACCACACTTTGCCACGCCGTACTCCACCACTCCCAAGTGTGCGGGCACCTTAATTAATGCTGGCAATGCTGCAGGCGAACTACTAGTTTATGTCATAAAAATGATTGTTTGTTCGTCTTCAATGCGGTTCTATACCGGTCATCCAACTGCGATGTCGGTGCATGTGTGCACATTTGCACTTCCTGGCATGTTTATGTGCATGCATGTATGAGTTGAGTGCATGCATTTTTTTGGGAATTCTTTTGGAATTTTAAGGGAGATAGGCTAATATTGTGAATGAGGAATCAATGGGTGAAAAGTAATTGATAATATTTATCTAAATGTCTTAACATTTACTATCGTACTTTACCCTCCATATTGAATTCTTTTGATTTGTCTCTTTTAATTTTAATTACGAACACGACAGTAGATATATTTATATACTTATACTGTAGTTTCCCATAATTAATCAATTTTTTGATATAAATAATTTACTTGACTATGTTTTGTGTAAAGTTAAAGAGAAACAAATCTTTAATCACAATTGCACCATTTTTTTATAATTTCAAATAACCCACGAATCAATAAAGTTGAACCCCTTTTTTTTGTTGTATTCCCAGAGTTTACTTTCCTATATTTTACATCTGTTTTCTTTGGTCCCTTACAAATTTACACAACATAAATACTACTTCCTGTGTTTTACACCAGTGTTTAGCTGGCCCCTTCAGTGGCGTAAAAAAGGGGTTTATCTGTTATCCAAAGACGGTGACTTCAAACCTTAATGAATTGCATTCTGTTAGTGTGATTTAAAAGACCAACAAAGTGACTGACCTTTACTAAAACATTGTTTTTGTTTATCACTCAACTATTATTCTTTTTTGGTAACAAAGTCTTTTATAGTCTTTAATGGGCTCTGGCGAGTTAAACTGCCATGCCTTCTTACTTTCACTCCTTTCTTGTGTTTGTCATTAATGTATGCTCCTTACACTTGTACAAATATTAATTTTCAGTTGCCTGTTTTTCATAACACTAAACATTTGATATAGGTGATTCACAATGAAGTGAACATTTTTGAAAGCTCTGCTTAACTTTTGTTTTAAGTTAGATTTTTTCTCTCCAATGTTTGTACTGCAAGTTTAGGCCTTTATAGCTATTTATAACGGTTTCATTAAAAATTGGTGCTGACCAGCACTGAAACGTAATGACTCCATGGAAAATATTCTTTGCACAATAAATCTCACTGCACCTACAAGAAGAAATAAATAGTTACTATAAGTAGCATTGAAACACTGGTAGTTTTATTTACCTTCAAATCGCACTACCAGTAATTTAACTGGACCAGATACAATGCAATCTCTTGGTGAAATTTTAAACTTTTGCACAAGGAAGTGTGCTGGTGAATGGGGAAAAAAAAAAGTAGCTGTATGGCTTTTTGGTGGTATGTATCAGGTTTACTTGTGCAGTGGGTAGAAACCTTACTTAGTTGCTAAAAACGTTCATTAAAGATTCTTACGAGATGTATGTCAGGCTTGCACTTGTCGTGTTGCATGCCTGGTCGGAAAAACCCTTTACCTCTTGCGACACGCGCACCACTTTGGAGTACTACTCACTTCTTACATGGCATTTACCACAGGGGAAATACGCCAGTGTGCCGCGATGGACATAGGCTTGTGGCCTGTTCTGTTCTGGGCAAAGTGACTGCCTCTGCTAATGGGGAAACTGTTTTACAGCATTACAAAATATGTCTGGGAACATTCAACAAATGTGTGCCATGTCTGCCCTTGGGTAATAGGTGCAGCACGAGAGTTCAATCTTTAATTTGGTGTTGAAGTATGTGTTGGCGGAGCATCAAAGGTGGACCACGGACTTTGCTATGTTTGTAGTCTGCAGCGAGAATGGACAACATTGGGGCAGTTGTCTGCAAGTAGCTGTGAGGATGAAAGACGATCAGGGCAACTGCTACACAATAGCTGTGGAATGAAATACGTATTAATTATTGCCTATTGTAAAGAAATAGAAGGGATCGGACAGTTTGTAAATTACAGTGAATTTCACACAATATTTGATTATTGGTCCTTTTTTGTTGGTGCTAATAATCTGGAGTTTACTATATAATGTGAAGTAGTTAAGAGCGTGTTTAGTAAGTGAGATCTTGAACATCTATGTATTAAATTCAATTATTATATCTTTTATAAATGTCTGTGTCGGTGCCTCACATTTTGAATTATATTTTGAAGTGTAATTGTAGTTGAAATAATATTCTTGTTTAAAAAGCCAGCATAAGTGAGGTTTACATTTATAATCACAGGCTATGCAAACAAATATGTTGTAACTATACACATGTGAATATAATTTTTTATGAAATGGTAGTGTGACAATTGTGTACGAAAAGGTCATAAGTTGCAGTTGCAGTTGCGTATACTCGAGGTTAAATAGAGTAATGTTGTGTAGGAAACAGTGAGAGAATATTTTTATTCATTAAATGCTAGTGGTTGTTATAAGCTGTATCTACATGCTATCAGCATTGCTGTTACTACATTTTTATGATTTATATTTCTTAGACAGTTGTGTATTAGCAATATGCTAGTATTTAAAAGCATTTAGCTTAACAGTGAAGGAAACACAGTTAGGAAATATTTAACTGTTGCTGGTCCTAGTTAGAGCTTGTTTAACTTTTGTGAACATACTTTGCCCGGAGGCAGAGGAAGGTGGTGAAGCGGTGTCATCAGTGCTGCTTGGGTGAATTGACACTCGCTGGAGGATTCCTTTGCACAGTGTTTTGCCACCTTTCAAGTCAAAGCGTGCTAGATTTATGTTGAGTATGTTACGAGCCATGCCATGCAGTTGTGCCAGCTCAAAGAGTAGTATTGACAATGTTTCTGGAACAGACACACAGAACCACACTCTCAGCAGTGTCTCCATGAGCGACGGTGTCCACAGCACAAAACTTATCAGGATGAACTGTTTAAGTGTCTTTGCAGTCGCCTCAAGCTGGGAACTGCAACTAATGCTTGCTTTGCATTTATGTTTCGAATCACTCTTCATGTGTTCACTTTCTGCACTCTCACCTTGCTGATCTTTGTTGCTGGGCGTGTCACTCTGGTCCTGTTCTGCGAGACTCTTGCGAATGAGGACGTACAGGATGCCGGTGGCAGTTAATGGTAGGAAGTAACAAAGGAACAGTATTATAAACAAATGTGTCTTGAGGAACTGTCCTGTTAAGTAGCATTGGATCACACATGCAGTTACATCGTTGAAGCTCAGTACAGTATCAATGTGATCAGGCAAGAGGATGTATGTGAAGTTTTTAGTGGGTGTTGAGTTATTGATGGGCTTATATGTTGTGTGTTGGTTGCTTCCTGTGTTTGCTTGTTGCTTGTCTGCTGCTGCAACTGAATCTTGTGTGTTGCTTTCTGTCTGTTCTTCAGCAGGATATGCAATATTTACATAGTCAGGATTATTATTTACATAATCTAAAGTGCTTACATCTTCTTCCTGGGTGTCATTTTTGTATTTTTCGTTTTCTTCCACAGGCGCTTCTCTTCTGTGCTTATGTAAAAACTGTGGGAAGTAATAGTTTCTGTCATCAGTCTGTTTGCTGGAGTTTAGTGACTCTTGGACAATATTGTAAATATTACTTACAATAGAGTTGGTCAACTCTGTTATAAGTGTAGTGTTTGTATTTTCTTCTATGTGCTTTCTAATCCAGTCGTCATTGTTTTTTAGCGGTAGCTCCACGTCGGACATCAGAGCATAAACAGAATCGAACTGTTGTTCAGTGCAGTTGTGTTGAACTTCTGTTCGCAAAAGAACTGCGGAGGAGCCAAAACATTCTGCATCGCGAGTGACGGGGCTGCGAGCGTGAATATCAGAGAAGAGTAGCGCCAGCGTTGCGACTGCAGGTACGGCCCACTGGGCAAGGAGTCCCATTCCAACTCTTTTTCGGGAGGTATCGGCCTTGCGAGGGGTGCAGGCATTCCAGTAACATTCGTAAGTCTGGGCTACCACTGACGTGAAGGCGTTGATGAATGGCGCTAGGAAGAGAGCTGCGACTGTGATGACCTTTGTGTAACTGCACTGGCCGAGAGTTTTAGGAGAGTCTTGGAGGTTCTCCTCGTTGTAAGTTGTGGCCAGAAAGAGTATGCCAGTGACCAAGACTGCCAAGGTGTCGGATGTAGAGAGCACGGTGTGACCAGATACTCCGTGCTTCAACTGTAGGTATGTGAGGTAGCCTGCTGCCCCACCTCCACTCATCACTAGCACTGTGCCTGTTCCCAAGCAGAGTGGTGTGGACAACATTGTAGCCTCCTGGGAACAAATACTACCATCATTAGTGAGTTAGAAAAATTAAATATTTTATTTGTTAATGCTGGTATGCACTATTCTACCTACAGTTGAACCTCAGATTTATGAACCCCTAAGAGGAGTCCTTCGCAGTGTCACATTTCCACCTTTGACGCGTGGGAACAGCGGAGCGATAAGAGCAAGAGTACCACGCTAGACGGGAAGCATATCGCCTCTATTCACAGCACACCAAACTGGTGTGCAAGGTTTCCATTGTAATCTTTTTTCAATGCGACTTTAAGTGGTGACCGTAATATTTTATTTTTGGATAATACAAAGTAAAGACCAATGCATGCCTCGCACTTTACACTTAACGAATTCAGGTAATATTTTTCAGAGTTACAGCATTCTAAAAACCTGTTTTTTAGCCATTTTGAGAGGCCAGAAAATCATGTTTCTAACAAGCATTTTGCATTTTTGAAAACATAGAAGCATAGTTTCAAGTTTGTGTTCTTTTTGTATATGAATACACAGTAATATGAATACGTTAAGTGGTTTCACGTAAAAAAAAAATATGTGTGACACGCTGCAACGCCGTCCATGCGCCAGTCGAGGACTCCTCTTAAAGTGCAACAGTTTTGTGAATACCTTCTTTAGAAAACAATTCTGTAAAAATCAAGCTGCAGTTAAATACCAAAACACATTTCCTATCTCTTAGGGATTGTAATGTTATCGAAAATTGCTACTCACAATATATAAAAATCGTACGGTGAAAATGTTTTTAAAAAAATTTATTTTTCAATGGGATATTTATTAAATGTGTTTATGCAGGTCTATCTTAGTCATGTTATGTCAGTTTATGGTTCTTCGTTATAATTAAAGGAACTAATTTTCAGAATTTCACCAAACTCTGTGCATATAATATTTCTTAGTAAAGTGACTTGACTTTTAAGTATTCTGTTCATGTGTTGATCATATTTTCACAATGGCAGCCATTTGGAAATTGTTGCTAATACATATTATTTACTTTTATTATTCACTAGAGCCATATATGCCCACCTTAAATCTTTTTACATTTGTCAGCAATATTTGTTTTCTTTCAAACCCAGAATTTCCTCATTCTTTATGAGGGAGCCTTCTTGCACCATGTATTTTTGGTTTCTTGCCTCAGCAGTGGTGTGAATTGTTTGTTTTTTGTTGATGCAGTGTTCATGTTTTCACAAGGGAGGCCATTTGAACATTTTATTGATCACACTATATATCTGGAGAACCATTTTCAGAATTTATTCGAACTTGACACTACATACAACTAGACCTACTTATTAAGGTGACTTGACTTTTTTGTATTTTGCTTATACTGTAATCAGTTTTCAAAAATTGTGGCCCTTTGATCTTTTTTTGATTACATAATAAATTTGTTGAATAGTTAGCCTAAATTTGATCAAAGTTGGTACACACAACTAAAGAAGATAACGTGACTTTATTGTTATATGTTTGTTCTGTGTTGTAGACATCCTCAAATTTAGAAGATTTCACGTCATCAATATATAATTTTTAATACGTGTACAGTATTTTGAGAAGTATTGGACAGATTATAACCAAATTTAATTTTAAATACTTCATTTTCCACACTTTAACTAGTAGTAATTGTTGTAGGTCCATGATTTTATAAGACAGCTTGGCATGAATAAAGTACGATACAGTATTATTTCATATTTATAGCTCTAATATGACTGTTTTGACCTTTTGAGGTTGATTTTCTCCAACATTGAGCAAAGTGATGGTAACTTCTTGTTCATTCCTGCAATTATCTGACAATTTTCTCTTGCTTTTATCGTTAAGACATTTTTACTTTAAAAATTAAGTTTTTAGGCACTAGGAAATTCGTGTTCTCACAGAACAATTGTACTCCTATTATCCCTGAAAAACACTAGCATAAGAGTTTGTGTACGCCTAAGAACCACAAAAAATTTTCTGCACAATGGAGGTAACCTATATGTTTAAATTAAACAGCTTATAAAAAATGTACTTAAGTAGTAAGTTGTTTGAGTTAGTAATAGGAGTGTTTTTTTAAATACCCAAGCCAAGGTAACAGTGGGAGGAACAGATGAAATCAAGGCCACTGGTCCCAATGTGTACAGGTTTTGTGAATATAATTTTTTAAACCATAAAATGGAGCAGGTATTGTGAAATCAACACATAAGTGTGTTCTGAGATTGTTTTTACTATATTTTTTATAACAAAAAAATTCAACATTGTCACTAGTTATTGATGTAAAGAAAATTCTTTTAAGTGAACAACTAGCAAAAATTTGTAATTTGTTTTGAAAAAATTAGGCTACATAATAAAAACAATTTTCAATACATCTGTACGATATGTTCTTATGATATCTGCTTCCGTTCAGGATAAACAGGTGTGAAAAATTCAGAATTTAATATTTGTACGAAATAATATTAGTTTTGTAGATGTCGCTAGTGACTATATAATCCGCGTATTGAAAATTTTCATCATGCATAGTATTCTAATAAAGGCATGTCACAGTCAAAATTTGTACTTTACGGTAGCATATGCTTAACAAAAAATCCAACAGACTTACTGAAATGAAATAGTTTCATTTGAAAATAAATGTTGCACGCTACGTGCTAAAAGTTATAAAAACATAATTTTTTTTGTATTTTTAAAAAATTACTCTAAATCTAGTAATTATCCTTAATTTTTAGCAATACTGAATTGAATTACCTCACCACTTCATGCACAGAGAATGGACTTTCCCAGGTCGCTTGTGGCATATTTTTTTTTTTTTTCATATTACTTTATTGAGCATTTTCTCTGCATATGTTCTTGTGTATTCTCTCAGAGGTCTTGACAATATTTGCAAGAATTGAACCGATAAGACTGAACTGATGCTATTACCTGTTCATAACACATAGCTTTTAGATTATATAGCCTAGGTATTTGTTTTTTAAATCAACAGTCTACATTTGGAATACAGTATTTGCAATCAGATTTGAACTGCTTATTTTTTCTTTATTTTTGTAGTCTTGCAACCATTAATTAGGAATTTGTTTTGTCACTTCCCACAGCAAATAGTTTTTGTGAAACTAACTCAAAAAATTGTATTACTAAGTAAATGCTGTTTTATAGATGTGCCTTGCAGCTATTATGAGTAAAAATTGAACAGCAGCATTAAATTATTACATTCAAAAACAATCTGCAATGTGAGTAATGACCTTATCCTAAGTCAGTGACCTTAAAGTAAATGAAATGATGTGTTATAGTTTGTGTTTGCTCATGTTTAGTGACAGATTAGTAGTGAATTAGTAGTAGAGGTGCTTTGCTCCAACATAAGTCAAACATAAAAAAAAAAAAATGTTTTAACGAACCCCACTGGAAATTTCAGCTTGATAACTATTATTTATTTTTTCCAAATGCAGTGGGCAAGCACATTTTAAAAATGTGTTGAATAAAGTTCAAATATGATTTTCTTTTTTAAATAAATGATTGGCCAATACATCAACAAATTAGACGGGATGTTTTAATGTCTCATTGGCATGCATTGTGTTTCAAGAATCGCATTGTAAAGTTTTTGTAAATCGATTATCTAGTAGGTAATATTTGTTGTTATTTATTTGTGTTTTTTTGACTGTTTAGTATTTTATTGATCTTATTTAATTTTCATATATATTTTTTATTTATGTTTATTTGTGTGTTTTAGATTTGGTTCCTTTGTGTACAGTTAATAGACATTTTAAATTGACTCTCCCAAAATAGTAAAATATAATTTATAGAGATTTTTTTTCAAATCACTAAACTGCTTTTCTGAACAATTTATGGTCTAGTGGGGATAATTGAGCCATGATTTTACAATGTGAGCAAGTATATAGGCTTGAGGACTGGTTTCATTATTTTAAAGCATTAAAATATGCCAAATTTAAATGTATATAACACTGTTAAGTTTCACAATTGTGATGCTTCAACTGCATTGTTTAATTTTTTTATAATAATATGATTTAAAAATAAATTCTGTTTCTGATGAGTCCAGTTACCGCTTAATTCTAAGGTGATTGGACCAGTGTGATCTATAGTTTATCTTAGTGGTTTTAATTTGATGTGGGACATTGGAACTTACAGGCTTTTAGTATACTTGAAAGCATACTTAAAAATTCACGAACACATGCATTGATTCTGCAGAATTTTTAGTTGTGAATGAAGGTTATTCTGTTAGATATGAATACACCATTGTGGCAGAATATATTTGGGGGTGGGAAGCTGGCAGTCAGTGAGTGTATAGTGAAGTAAAGAAGGATGTACCTTACCTGTGTCAGTGAGGACTGCTAGTGATGTTCTGCTGGTCTGTTGTGAGTGTTGTGGCCAGTGACCTGTGTGAGGCATGAGGGTAGGCAGGTGTAGGGCTCTTTGCTGTCTGCAGCCCCACTGGCACACTTCTTGTATATATCTCTGTTCTGCTCTGCCATACAGGCACATTATGCACAACTCTTATCTTCCTCAACAGCCAAGGTGAATGTGTGTGAAACATTCTCGTTGTAGTTCTTCTAACTTATTGATTATAATTTTAACTACATAGGTGATAAAAATTCATATTTTTATATTCAAGTACTTCTCAGGTATGGCTTAGTTTGATGCAAATTTTTGTCTGTTCAAGTCGGTTAACGTCCCATTAAATAATAGCCCTTAGCATCTTAAAGAATTGAACAGTTCATTATATAAACTTACATTCATTTTCCTCATCACAGAGGTTTGTGTGTTGTCTTCTCTATGAGTTACTGTTGGCAGAAATGTGGGGTAGGGCTGTTAAATGTGAGTGTTTTGTACGACTTGATTTAATGTAGTGCTTCAAATTCAGCAATTTTCGTATTGATATGAGGTTATTTTTGTGTGTGTGCAGTTTTGTTACAATTTGAGGTGTTGGTAGTAAGGTTTCAGGAGTCTGAGGTTTTGTTTCGTAGATACTCGGCTTGTTCTGTTTTTCATGATTAACTGTTTGTGTTTGGATGGATCTGCTACACAAAAGTTTTCACCGCTGTTGTGCATGTAAGTCAACTTTATATCCTCCGCTGTGCTGCTTATCAGCATCTCTACCGCTAGCCACTGGGCTTATCAGCATGAGACGGAAGAACTCTGTGAACCTAATGTATTGAGAAGAAGTGAGGTCTTTCTTTCATTGTGCTGAAACTGGTTGCGAAATAGAGGCTTTTAGCATTTTATATAATACAAATTGTGTGATGCTATAGCTTCTTCTTACACTGAAATAATTTATTGAAGTTACGTTTTCCTTGAATATAAACATTAATTGCACAAGTTATATTTTCAAGATGTTTTCTCTTGTAATGTAGCTGAAACTGCATTGAACATAGCAAAACTAAACATAAGGAAAATTATATTTGTAAATTTATTGCATAATTGTCATAAACACTACCTTCACAGGTTATTGAAATCACTGTATCAAAAATATAAAAAGTTGTGAGTAAACTTTGCAGTGTGACTAGCATGAATGTCTAGACACTAGACAAGGACAGAAATTTGTTAGTCACATTGAAAAGTGAAATACTAACGATAATTCTGACATAAAACATTTTTTCCATAATCACTTTTTTTAAAACATCCATAGTGATAAAATTCCAAACAGGTTCAATAAATATAAGGTAAAGATTCATAGTTTTAAAGTCTATATCTATGTACTTTAATGTCAATGTGAATAATTTTTTTTTGTTTTTGTCAGTAAACAGTACTTCGGATGTGACATTTATTATAATTAATTAGTGTCTATTTTAACTCCCGTCAACTTTGTAGATAGTATTCTGTATGGTTTCTTTGAAATATTTTAGACACACATACAGTAAAAGTAAAAAGTCACAGTTTTTAGTGATGCTATCTTTTGAATTTATTTAAAGCATATTTTTAATAATAGTACACACTCCTGCAGCAATTTCTGTGAAGTACATGTAGATCTTCCTTAGATGTCAGCAGGTACTTGCTTAGACTAAAATGGATAGTTATACGTATATGTATTGCCAGTGGCGGTGCGTAAGGCCGTGCTCTCGTACTGTAGCACTGAGTAAACTTTTACAAAGTTATTGTGTACTTAATTTCATTAAATTTCAGGTATGTGCTACAATTTATTCTTCAAACCTTTCTTGATACGTGATCGACTGCTTTGCGCTAAGTTTTAAGGCGGACGGAATTTTCTCAAGTAATTTCGCTCGTGTAAGCCGCCCTTTTCTATGGTGTAAACCTGGCTCGGTGCTCCCACGGACTAGCGCACGGCTGTCACTCCTCTTTCCTACCCCCTGTCCAAGCCAGAGGCGTAGAGAGACGCGGGAACCTCGTCTTTATCAACACCTGCTCCATGCAATGAGCAGAGTAGCCCTGCTACCTACTGCGCAAGCGCGCGACAGTTACGTCAGCGCGTTGACAATGATGGCCGCTCACGTCGCGCACGTGGTTGTACATTGCTGACTTGTAAACAAAGTAATTTTCGGTGTCGCATGGACGTGTAGCTGATTTAGAATAACTTTTATGAGTAGTACGTTACTATGTATTATTGTTGTAAGTTGCGGGTGTGAGTGACATGATACTGTGCATAAATAATGAACTGCCGTAGAATCTATGTTGTTAGTCTTTGACACAATGAATGCATTACCGACGTTTGATGATGAGGTAAATTGGTAAGTCGAATTTTACAATATTGATTCATTTTTGTGAAAATTCTGTGTTGCTTGACGTAAGTAGAACATTATTTTAAGATTTGTATCCGTGGTTTATTAGTGGCAAGTTTGAATTCCGAATGTGACGTGGTAGGTATGAACTGCACACTTTTATTTACGTGTTTCGTAATTGTAATCATAAATATCGTATGCCTAAGGCCTAGCTGATAATAAAACGAGCTGCGCACAGTTATTTAATCGCATCAAAATGATATGCCGATGCGGTGCTGAAGATATGCGTAGGCCTACTTCGCGCGTGTTATAAAATTGCGCCTGCATTTAGACAAGCTGAACTCTAATGACGTCTCGCATGCGATATTGTTGGCATTTTATCTACGAGTCAGGTATTAATCGTGAGGAAACATAGAAGGAATGCAGTAAGAACAAATGCACAGAAACTGAAATTGTAGGATCCTAACTTCCCGTTAAGTTATTGCTTGTGTATTTAATGAGTACCTACACATTGTAGATAACATTTTTCGGAGCAGTGTCATGTAGCCACAAAAAAAAAAAGTCCTTGGCTCGGTTTCACCAACTTCTGTTAAGCATGTAACATTTGTTAAAGGAGATTAACAGAAGATTTTACACGTTAAATATAACTTAAATAAAAACACGTGGTAATCTTTTTGTTAATATGCAGCGGAAAGATACAATCTGGCTGAAAATAGAAATTAAACAGGGCTTTTGTTTTAAGTAGGCTACTCACATTATCACAAACTGTCTGTAAGCATTTTTTTTCCTTTTGGAAGCTAAACCAGTTTCATATTGTTGGGTAAGTTGCATACATATGTGAAGGCGCAGACTATGTCATGCAACAGTAGTATAACAATGTGAATGTGTGTATTATGGCTGCTGAACACGTTTGACATATTATAATATCTGCTGATGAGACGTATTCTGAGAATATTGCTAAATATTATGTTTTCAAAGAAAAGAGTAATTATAAATTACAATTAATACAAAACTAAACTTAATTCTTTAAGTTGAAAGTTTTTTACAACACACTTTATTGGTTACATTACTGCTTACCATGAAACACAGTGTAATTTCTCAATACATGTAAGGAAAAATTCTATACCTTTGAGTTAAAAATATGATTATTAGTAGGGAAAGAAAGTATAGCGATTTAGGGGGGGAGGGGGTGAAGGACATTATATTCAGAGCACTGAGCTCAAAACGTTGACCGGCCGCCACTGTGTATTGCTATTGAAATAGTCTGAAAAGCCATATTAATTATAATTCCACAATATTTATTTGGTTCTTACATATGTATGTATAATCTGTCTCATGAAAGAATCCCATTATTTGATAGTTGTGATGGCATTTATTTTTGAAGCAGTTTCCAAGTAAAAATTGTTTTTGCCTCTGTCTAATTTGGAATTGAAGTGAAGAGATTTTGGTCAGAGCTTAACATTAAGGTCTTTAGCACTGGTGGTGGGTGACATGATGTGAGTATGGAGCAGCGCCAGAATGAATGGGTAGAGGAAACAGGAGATCCCCGAGAAAACCCACCGATCATTGGTATCGTCCGGCACGATTCCCACATGCGAAAATCTGGGGACCGACCCTGCCGGGAATTGAACCCGGATCACCTTGGTGGGAGGCGAGAGGTCTGACCCCTTGGCCACCATGGCCCCTGCCTAATTTGATTTGTGCAAAAGTGCACTGGGCTGACTGTTCAATTGTGCAGTATATAAATTTATATTACGTAGTATTTATTAGTTGCTGACAGTTTTGAAGACTAACATGTGCACAGAACTATAAAAAAATACTTTTCATTTTGGTATATTGCACAGTTTGTCAGTTAGCTTAGTTTGTTTATTTAGACATCACCTGTGATAGAGGAACACATTGCTTTTTTCCATTGAAACAACTGTAAAAAGGATGCCAGCACAACTGTCAAAAAATGGAATTATTTCATGAAACAGACAATATGTATGTATTGTATATAGGTACAAAACTTAACAATGTTCTCTTTTTATATAGTATATTAAATTGAGTTATACTTGAAACTTGAGTTCTTTTACACTCATTTCAACAGTCAAACATTTAATGAGTAAAGGTACTATGACTTTGGGACGTTTACTTTAAGTATGTTGCTGCTGGAGTTTTTAGTTTAGCAACGATTATACCATCATAATCTTTGTGTTTGATATAAACATTACCTGTACCTGCTGTGAGAGTTATTGCACTTGTATCCAAAGATTAAAAGTTTCACTATTTGATTGTCTGTTCAGCTTTGAATTTTGACATTAAATTGCCCATGTGCATAGTCTCCTTCATATGTTCAATCCAGTTTTTATTGTTATTTTTATTATTGTCCTTTCTAGCAAATATCACATCTTATTTATTGTTTTAAAAATGTACAGTTTCAAATCTTTACCTAAACAAAAGTTTTCTTTTGAAGTAACATACATTTTTTTTACATTCTGCTGATTACATTTAAACTCCTTTACATCTTCAGTGATCCCATCACTCATCTGGAGAGGCTGTTAGGTTGTGATGTACATTGCTTTTCGTCGTTTAAGTATGGAGACCTCGTATCAGCATTTTCATGACTTTGCAGGAGTGATAAAAAAATTCACATCTACTGTGAAACATATAAAGGATGCCAATTTTGGTCTTGAGAGGTTTCTGTAGGTCAGAAAATTAGTTTAGAGCAAAGGAAGCTGTACTGCATGCATTATATCTGTTTTTCAAGCTACCGAGACATTTTTTTGTTTTTAATCTAATACGAGGTATCAGTTCTTAACAGACTATTTGTACATGTGCCTAGTTAAACTTAACGTGAAGCTGCTTCAGAAACAAGATCAAAGTACAGTAGTTTTTTTTATTCTAACATGAATTTTGTCAAGAGTCTATAGGTCTTTTCAATAAACAGCACTGATTTTGGCAAATGCTGAGATGGTTTCGTAACAACAGGCCATTGCTGCTCAGTCTCACAGTTTCAATTTCTGTCTAATGTTAGTTATGTGTAACAGTCTCTGAATCACCCTGTAGTTGACCAGACTTGGCAATGTAAAAAAAAATTAAATAAACAGCATCAGAAATAAAGGCAGGCGCATACTATTTGTCCTTCATGTCTTCCATTTTACCACCACAAAATGCTTCATTGTTGTTCTGAGGTTCAGTGCAGACACAGGCTACTAGGCTACTTTGAGTCGTCTGTCGAGTGAGATGCCATTATTGCTTAGCTAGTCGTTTGGAACTGGCAACTAGGTTTAGCGAGGATGATGGGAAGGCTTTAAGGTAACTCAAAGCATTGGAGACAAGGCTGTCAACGAGAGGCCAAAGGTACTGTGTCTGTGATACCAGCAGATAGGCACAAAGGAACAACAGTAACATTGGAAAACTTTGCAACATCATGTTATACTGTAATTGTATAGTCCTTTCATAACACATACATATTTTGTTTGTGTTTACTTTTTAAGTGAAGGAATATGCATTGTAAGAATACATTTTGATGTTGGTTTTTTTGGTAATTAACTACTTTTTAATGGAGACATTCTTTATTGCCTCTCTGGTGTTATATTGTCTTGTAGTTCCCCCGATGCTGTATTTGATAACTAACAGTGTTTTTTTTTTTTTTTTAAAGTTACATTAATACTTTAAAAATTTAGCGGTGTTGTTAAAGAATGCTCTTTGCCAAATTCTTTTCATTTACCAAATGTATATTATTTGCACAAAATTGCAGTAACAACATAAAATTGCCTGCGTAATTATTGCATGGGGAATATGCATACTTTTATCTTGGTGGTTGTATTTTAAACATTATGGTACCAATATTGTACCTACAAAGTCTCACTGCTGAGAAATCAGCCTGAAGAAAGTTATGGTGAAATGAAATTATCGTACTTTGAACGCCCACCAAAATGTGCCTGGAGCACCACATCCTGCTGTGATGTCATTGCACAGACATTATTTATTTATGCAGCATATCATGTGTCTCCTCGTCACAGTTTTGTTTAAGCTACATATACTGGAACAAATCACATTCTCGGCACATAAAAAACGGAACACAATGTATTGTACCATAATGTACAAACACATCACGTGACAAAAATTATATACAATACCTTGAAACACTCTGAGAAGGTGAAGAGATGGTAGGCCTACATAGCAACAAAACTTAATTTAAATGAAGTTACCTCAAATCTGCTGTTTATACATGTAAACACAATTTTAATGTGAATACCCAAGCGTTTCAATGTATATTTTGTATATGCAAATACTTTAGTATCTCCGTATGTATGTATATCGTACATAACAATGCAGCCTACATGTGATTAACCTTAGACTTGTTTGCTTATTCAAAGCCTTGTCATAATTACATTTTTTAAAAATTAAAATAAGCGATTCACGTTTACCAAAGTATCAAATATAAAGGAACATTATAACTACTAAGTAAACCCTAGGATTACACGATAGTAAAGATTGCTTACTTGGAACTCGTGCATGTGGTACAATGCTATCTGTTGACCCGTAGATACGAAAAACATTTTGGAGGCATAGTACATAGAGACCTACCAAACTGGTTTGATATCCTTTTGTATTTGGTTGTAATGCTCAGCAAATATAAAAACATTTGTACTTTGTGGGTGTAAATAATGTATGATTTACAAAATATCTACATACATTGAATTGTATGTTTTATTACTAGGTTCTAAAAATTAATAAATTTTAGAGATGATACATAGAGAGAATTTCTTTATAAATCACAGTATTATGTGGGCAAATAAATTACAGTAGTTAAGTCTGTTCCTTGTACATAAAGCCCGCAAAATAGCGGGGACAAACAAGGAGCGTAAACAATATATAAAAATTCTAAGAAAATGAAACATTCAAAACTTTTCATTATGTTTCATTATTCTCACAGTTCTATACACTGAGATCAACATATAATTCATACACTGATTTTGTGGTTTCACCTTTTGTCTAACAGCGTAGCAACCAATATATTGAATGTCTAAAACTGCAAGGTTGAGTTGTGTTTAAGGCAGTTATCATAATTTATAATAAAACATGTTCCAATTTTTTCAAAGATCAATATGCAGAAAACCAGAATTTGAAACGGCCTAAAACATTTATTCATTCCATATAAGAACATGTGTACATGTCACTTGTTTTTTGTTAATATTATTTTATTTTTTACACATGTCCAATATCCAAAGGGACAATTGAGAAAAATATTCATTGCTAAAACAATTTGCAAAGACATAACTATTGGCAAGCATGAAGGTCAAGATTATTACATCACAAGACACCACCAATAGGTGTGCATATATAAGTGAACGTCCTAACGAACAAGTATGGATCCCATACATACTATATTACAAGCAAAATGTGTGAGTATGACATTGCTATATGATTTATAAATAATCCTTCACAATGGATCATATATTTAAACACACAAATATAGTATTATATTAGATATAAAACAATCCAAAATACAATTACACTATTGATGAACAATTTTAAGCAGTACATTACTTCGATGATACCAATTAAAATACCAATTTGACCGCCAACTCTACCGTGTTTTTCCACATAGTACAAAGGCTAAAGCATCAAAACGTGTCAGCAAAACACGTAAGAAAAGTTTCTAATATAGAGATAATTGCAAACGTCCAATGACAGAAAGGTTCATTATTAAATCTCCAAAACATTTAACAGTTTAAACAATGGCTTTCCTTATCCCTTATGGCTAGTATCGTTTCGTCCACGGGCTCCACTTTTCAATTTACAACTATCAAAAGACAAACATGTCTTGTGAGCCAAAAAGGAAAGTCCCTGCTTCAAATTTAAATCATCAAAATTTAACACAAAGCCATTTAGAATAAATGTGAAATACGTGACAAACACTAACATGAAAATTTTTACCAGGTGGTGTCCGAAACCTTAGATAAATCGTAATTTATATTAAAAAATGAGAATTGAAACAATTAATCTAGACACACGATGGCAGCCGCCTGGCCATCATGGGGAACTAGGTTCCCAACCTAATCACACAACAAGCTGGAGCTCGAGCACTTACATGCTTGAAGACAGCAGGAAAGGCAGTGAAGTGCCCACACCTACACACATCGCTAAACAGAGCCAAGGTTTGACAACGCGCACGCACTGGGAAAAGGAGAGTGGAAAACCAAAGAACACATATAGTCACGGAGAAGAAAAGAAAAAACACGCGAGCGGAGTCAATAACGACATAGAGCATTCTGCATCATAGTTCACATAAAGCACGGCCGCACGTCACCGTTGAAAAGGGCGAGGAGACGGTGCAAGCCAATATAAAAACTTTAGGCTAAAATTACGTTAAGTTATAGAAATTTTAAAACACTGTGTGTTGATTCTTAAGGACAGTTTTTTCAGGTTAGGAAACCACAATAAACATTAATATGTGGCACCTGTGTAGAATGACTGCTCTTCATACGAGTCTTCTTTTAAGTGGTATTCATAATAGAGCTTCGTGACGTGGCGCTGCGCTGCGTGGCTGGCGATGTTTGTTGGGTGCTTGTAAAGCCAGTTCACAACAGAGCAACAAAATACTGCTAGCGATTGTCAGTGTTGTTTTACTCAGTGGTAAAGAAGTTTTTAAATGTGGAATATGGAAATAGTGATGAAATATACAATCAAAATTTGTCGTAAAATTGTATTATTATAAAAAAAAATGCAACAAAATAAATACACACACAAAGCAAATAACATTAAATCTGTAGGCTAGAGCATAAATATTTATGCGTTCTTATAACATTTCTCAAAACAAACACATCTGCAGGTTATGTTTATTAAGTACACATTATGTTTAATATTCACTTATTTTCTGTCCAAATATGGTGGTTTTAATGTTTACAAAACTTACCGTCTTTTTCTTCACTGTAATGCCAGACACAGCCAAATTCAATGTCTGTGATGGTTGTAAAGCTCGTGTCATTCACCACAAGCATCAAAACTTTGAATGGCTAATGTCCTTTGTGCAATGCCATGTTGCAAAACTTTATAGGGAATTCTGCTTTAGGCATCAAGATGATAGTAAGCCTAGCATGTGACCATGGTACAAGTTTTTGTTAAAAATAATGTATTCTGTAGATTGTGCAAAATTTAGATATTTGTATATGCTTCAGTCAGCTACACACATTCTGATTAAACAATCTGATAATAAGTTCAAACAGGCAAAAATGATATAGCTACCGTAACATGGTATATATTTGACAATGTTGGCCTACTACTTATCTCATAGCAAAATTGCAAGAATAGTTGTGTTTTCTGGCTTGTTCATTTCTAAGTTGACGTGTGTAACAATTAGTTAAAAAAATTTAATTACTTTGCTACTTGTTTAAAGATCAGGAGTATAAAGTTACAGTTAATAACCTTTGTAATTTGTCTTAATTTTTGCACCAGAAAAGTAACTTGAGTTAAAATAGTTAAGTACTGTATTATCAACTTGTGGTAGGCTCAGATTCTACTTTTATTATTAAATTGTTTGCTATCGCTTGCAGTTTAAATTAATATTTGTAACATCTGTAAACCAGCAGTGAATGCCATGCAATGTGCCAGCGCGAGCCGTGTACATGTAGTTGCATCATGCCAGAATGAAAGTGTTTTGTGGCCATGTGATAATTGCTCTGTAAATTGCTACTTTTAACAGAAAATAATTAAATAATCCTTGAGTTTTTACAGTAAAAGTTGCATTTATGCTTTCTTACATACATCATAATGCTCCTATGCAATTTTCATCTATATTTATTAAATATGCATATTGCCCATTGATGAAACAATTTAAAGTTATTTGTATTAAACAATACTAAGCTTGCAGTAAATTCAGCAAACACAGTGTGTTCCATAAAAAATAACTTTAAGTCTGCTGCACAGATTTTTATGACTGAGTATTGCATGCTGCAGAAAAAAATACATTCTGCACCACTGTGATATAAGTTTGGTTCCTGGTGGGGTCAGTTATGATTTTTGCAAGTAGGGCATATTTTGTATGTTGCAGTTATTTTGTTTGTTTTCTAAGAGTACTGGTGTTTCCTTGCCCTTGCGTTCTGCTATTGCTCCATACTTGCCCCATTTCATCCTTACCATGCTGTTAAGCGGTGACTAAAACTTTTAACTTTATTATTTCTCTTCCAGTGTTACTGTGCTTGTTGTTAAGGGCACCACCTACCCTGAGTTGTGTTACACATTAGAGACTAAGCTATAAGGTCAACCTTGAAGCGCACAACAATGCTGCATCACCATGCTTCAAGCTGGAACTAGCATGCTAGATTCCTGCTGATTCATTTTTCTATGGGACTTTAAAGCGTAGTAATATGGGTGGAAAGTCTAGCAAAGTTCAGTGTACGTTTCTGATTTACCTGTACATTCGGTTTGTACAGTTTGAAGTACAGCTGTCTGAAAGGCAATTTTCTAGCATTGTTCGAGGCTGCGCAACAGTATTTTTATCTGCTTTGTGTCTTAACTACGACATTCTATACTTCTCTTAAGATTTTCTTTTCGTATGTTGACTTGTAGAAAAAAAAAGTAGGGCCTATTTCCCTGCAAATGCATTTGAAGCATGTAGTACGAGGCACCCTTGATGCCTGCAGTATTTAAGCACATGTACCATATTTTTAGGTTTCCTGTTCAGATTTGGTTTAAGAAAGGCAGTGTCTTATGTATACCACGAAACAATTTACATCATTTTTGTGGTTCAGCAAGCTCCAGGTTTTCATTTTCATCATAAATCAGATTACCAGTAGGTGTGAAATATTTTCATAAAGGAGTTTCAGTTCAGATACAATCAATAATAGGCTTAGTTAGTTAAATGTGCTACGTACCGTCCAACTCATTACTGTATTTTCTATTTATCTGAAATTGTGGTAAATTAGTTAGCACCCAAGGATACTTAAATTAGCTGTCAGAGTTACAATTTTTTTTTGTTATTTCATGAAAAATTAAATAACTTATTGAAATAATTGACCAGAACTCCATATAAATAAAAATTTCAAGCTAGACGAAACCCAATGCCCTTTAGCTTAGATCACATTAGCTGTACACCATACAATTATTTTAATGACACCTCAGAAATTTAAATTTATAGATTATTACTGCAGTTATCAAATAAGTAAGGAGAGTTTAATGCATGTGTACAGTTTACAAAGTCTATGTGAATTTTTCAAATCAGTACATTATTAATGTGTAGTGTGAAGAGATTTGAAACCCTTAAACTTGATTTTAGGAAGAAAAATTTTTTTACGTAGTTCAAAAATGACAATAATATATATTTAGTTGAGTTTAAATATTTTTTGCTACTGTTCACAGTTTTTTGGAGCTCAACTTAGTGTTTACTAAGAGAAAAATTATAAAAAACTCATAAATAAATTGTGATCATAGTTAGGCAAGAGCTATTTTTGCATAATTATTTTTTCTTACAAGAATATATTTATGGTTTCTGTTTACTGAACTAAGAATATATTTATTTTTATTTATTTATTTCATTTCATTCTGCTGACACCAAACAATAAGTGTGGTGACTCTGAGGTATGTAATTTATCAGTTTTACAAAACTGTGCATAATAGAATATTAAATATCACAATATATAAAATATTGTACCAATACATAAATTGTCAATAAGACACAATCACCAATTTAACTTAAGTTAGTTACACTTTATTATGTCTTAGGTCTCCTGTTTACAGTAACATCTTAAATGACTTTGTAAGTTTTACAGATATTTAGATATTACGAATATAGTAAATGCTTGAAAGTGTCCATTTAACTTTGCAGCATTGGTCGTATTGGCTTATAAATGCAATTAGGCTAAATAAAAATTGATAACTTCATATTAACATTGTTGGTATATAAACATTTAATGTGACAAACTTCTGAGATTCTTTCCCCCCCCCCTCTTTTTTTTCACACCCACAAAATTTGTCCGTTGTCAAAAGTAAGGTTGGGTGATTTTTTTTATAGATGACTGATTTTTAAATTTGGTGTTCAGTGCAGGAATTCTATAAAAACATTATCTGTGTAGTGTGTTTTTTATACACTTGGTTAGTATGTTTCGTAATGTGAATGCATGTCTGAGAGAACATTTAAAAGTTGGAGAGGATGTGTACAGGTCAAAATGTCTACAGATGTGTGTGTGTTGAAATTTTTGGCACATCAAAATTGTAGGGTATCAGAGTTTAAATCACTATGAAACTTGTGACACGGGACATTAGACACTGAAGATAAAAATAGCTACACAGCTATTTTTATCTTCAGTGTGTAATGTTTCATTGTCTTGCTAGTGACACGTAGCGTATTGTTTGTGTGTTTCAACATGCGACCTGAGTTCTGAGATAAGGGTACAGCCATGAACTTGTTGCAAGTTAGCTGCAGTTGATAAAGGTTAAAAGTTATGGTTGAGTGCTTTTTATGACAGCTTGATTGCTGGCTCAGTAAGCTGCAGAAAAGTGCTTCATGTGTGCCATTCTATAGATCATTATTACTGCTATGGTCATTAACGTTTTATTAGTCTCAATGGTTGCTGGCATGTGGTTTTTTTTTAATATATACTCTTCACCTGGATGCATTGTTTAACAATTTACTGTAGTACTTAGATCATTGTAGAAGCACTCCTTGAAGTTAGAAGCATTCAAAGACTCTAGCTAACTGGTTTTATGTCAGTGCCACAACCCACATTATGAAAATTAATTTTCCGTCAGATAATCTCTTGATATCGGATTCCATTCATAACTTCAGTCTAACGTCCATGATTACAAATCATTGTGATTTGCTTAGTGTGCATGTTGCACTTCATGTTTTGAGTGCAGTGTTTAGTTACATTTTTAACATTGTAGGCCTACTGGCAGCGTTTATAAGAGCTAATTCAGACACCCACTTAATGTCAATAAGTTTTTTAATTTTTCTAGTTTCACTTAGATACATCCTTTGCTATAAGTATTAAAATAGTAGATGTAAGTTCATGTACCATTGTACTGTTGTAATTCAATTTCTTCGCTTAAGGCCTCGCTCTTTAGTTTTGCAGTGGTTTCAATGATATTTTTAAATGCAAATTAATATATATATATATATATATCAAAAATTCTTTCTCGCAGTTTTAACACTTACGTATCATCGTTTGTATCTGAATTTTTCTGTTGCAAAACACCAAACGGATTTTTAGATATTTGACCCTGAAATAGCACATATTTTGTTGTCAAAAAAGCCAAAATGAAGCAAAATAATTATTTTGTTAGCAAACGGTACATTATTTTAAAAACCGCTCTGGCAAAATTGTGTATTGTATGACTGTACATTTGGTTAAAAAATATTAAAGTTATTTGCAATTTTTTAAAATTAAGAGAGAAACAGAAGGAAATTGCTAACTCTTACTAACACCTATGAACGACACTCATTCGACAAGCTTTGATCTAGGGTCATTCCATGCTTACGGGTGTGACATTTGTACGGAATTTTTCAAGTAAAAACAATTTTTTTTAATACTAAAATGTAACTAAATATGTTTCAGCCATATATGCACAAATACTACAGCTCATGGACTAATTTACTGCATTTTCTTAAAAAAAAAAATGAGATTATACAATTTTTTACAAACATCTGAATTTATATTACGGGTGTGACATATTTTGAACACCGGAGTACAAAATTTCATGTTTATGTTTAATTCTCTGTGAAATCTTGAAGGATAAATACAAAATGTAACAACATGTGGCCAATAAAGAGTATGCAGTATTTTTTACTATATGTAAATTTTTATGATGATGTGACTTTCTTTTGCTATAAATTATATTGTGTTGTTACAGGTGTGACTCTGTACAGCATCACGACTTAAAAGTTACTTTTGTAGATAGTTTTGATACATTTAATCATGTATGTCTTTTCAAATGCTAACAATAAACATTAGTATACGTAATACATGACATTTCCAACTATTTTTAACGCAAAACACTTATTTCGGGCCTATTCGAGTTAAATGTAAAATATGAAGAAGAATAGTAAGTCATACCACCTATACCTTTATAACGGATGAAGAAACTACAATATCTCACAGTAGTATAAATCTTTAAACAGTTTTTTTAAACATTTCACTTCAGATTTACATCCTAACAAACACATCACGGTTCAATGACATCACTATCCTTCTGAAATTCATAGTAGACTGTTACCAACTATTTTCATTACTGGTTCTGGAAGATACTTTAAAATTTGTTTGATAAAATTGAAACACGTGTCTTTTTCAATAATTTTAAATAGTTTCTTATTGCTTTTATCATTAAGTTTTAGAAACATTACCTCAACTTCTTCACCATCAGGCTCAGTTTGGCACATCCCTTCAAATTTGTATTTTCTCTTCTTTCCTTCATATTCAACTAAGACACACTGCCCTGGTCTGAGAGGATATGTAAAAACTGAAGGGATGGGTTTGTCAATGGAATAATTTGTTTCTGCATAAATGTCATTATATATACTTTTTCCTTCGTCATGCTGCATTTCTCTAAATGGGAGAAAGAAGTGTGGCCCACTAAGAGGCAGAATTTATTTGATGGTTTAAAACAGTGTTTTGACTGAAGTGCAGTTACTGCCTGTGCATTGTTCCACCGGTCCATTACCATCCCTTTGCGTGAATTTCTTCCATGCTTACAAAAATGCATTTTATTCCTGAAATGATTTCCAAAGCACAATTGAAAAATTCTTCCGCATTACTAACAGTCCTACAGTGGGACTTAACCTCATTCTACACTTTGTATTTGACCATTTCTCCTACACCATCCACTGCTCCTTTGCCTTGAGAAGTGGCAAAAAAATGCCACTCTCCGATGAGTCCAAAATCATCTAAGAAGAAACATAAATTAGACAAACTGTATCTGTTTTTGAATTGGCTAGCACAAGCATCTGAGAACACTTTAACACTTTTTAGTTCCATGAATTCTTCTTTGAGACAATTTATCGTTTACTTTAGGAAATCATACACAGAAATCTTATCGTGTGATAGTTCAACAGTAATTACAGCAAAAGACTGCACTTTTCCTTCACTTAGCCGAGCACAACACGTAAAAATAGTGATTTGTTGGTGCCTCCAATGAACGCTCTGAATTTCATCTTGGTAGGCTGCACCCTAGTTCTCTGCAAAATCTACTTGCACGATCATTGTATCTTCAGGATTCTTCTTCTTTTGTTCCTCGAACAATTTGGACTGACTCTTATTTACAAAATAATGGTACTTGAAAGCAGTAACTTGCTTCTGAATAAGATTCAGTACATCCTCAACTGTACCTTCACTTTCAATTATTTTTGGATAGCCATCAACATCACACCACTGTTTAAACATGACAGTTTTAGCTACATCTGTTCCTGGTTGCAAAATATCTTCTACATTATCTTTACAATCATGGCAATATCTTGTCATACATGTTTCACTCTCAATGTCACAACAGATTGCTTAGAGAAATTCATGAATATTCTGGAGGAAACAATCTAAGCACTTAAGTGATCCTAAAAGGAAATTTAAGTTAGCATTGTAGCGACAGATGCAGACATTATAAGGTTGTTTGGATGAGGGAAGCACTTGCAGAGGTCTTAATTCGTAAAACTTGGACATTGCAAGGTTAGCATCTGGATTTGCTTTTAAGAAAATTCCATATGCTTCCTTGATTGTGATTATCATATATCGCTCCTGAACACATACACGTTTCCCAGTGATTGGATTTTTCAGTCATGGCATCTGTCTTACCTGGTGACTTATCAACTTACATCATCTCTCAAATAAAATGAAGTAACTTTCTCTTTTGTTTCGTCTGTAATAGCATTATTTGCAATTCGTTTTTTCAATGATGCTGCTGTAATTGTAACAGAAGAACTTTGAATTATTTTGTTTAATACTGCTCTTCGTTTTGTTAGGCTGTTAGGAAGTGACTTCTTTACCCTGTGGACTGCTTTCCCTAAAGTTTGCGGACATCTGTACGAACCTAGAGGAGATAGTGTTATGTCTTCCATTTCTTTTTTCTCTTTCATCTTCTGTCTGTGCAGCCTTTGGCGTTCTGAGTCTTTCAGACATTTTAATTTCAATTGTCTTTTGTTATTAGGCCTACGGAGGATATCGATATTTTTCTTTCGTCTTGCCTTGTCTCACTCTTTTTCTTTACTTACGTGCTCCTTCCATTTATCTGGATCAGCTTTCAATTTCTCCCTCCACTTACGTACTTGTTCTTTGTTCTCCTGTACCTTCATCTGTAAAAAGTAATTATATATATATATATATATATATATATATATATATATATATATATATATATATATATATATATATATATATATAT
>PNEQ01043272.1:0-39768 GCA_003012365.1 Medauroidea extradentata | reverse complement strand
AAAACTATGGGATCGATATATATCGAATGTGAGTCGAAAACTCATATTACCCCATTTTTAACCAGTTTAGGGCCGAATTCGGAAAATATATTTTAAATGGTACTTGGGATTCTTACAAAAGCACCAATTTAAAGCAAAGAGTACTTCGATATCTCGATTGATTCGATAGATATGGAAGGATAATCGAAAACACATTTCATGATTTTTCACCCCTTTAAATAAAGAATTTCGAAACGATTTTGAGTCCTCTCATAGACATTTGTAAAAGTAACCAATTAAAGTTAAAATCACGACGATAGCCAATTGTGTTTCAAAGATAAAGACGATTCATTAAAAACACATTTTGCCCCTTTTTACTGTCTGGGGGTCGAATTTCAAAAAAACCTAAAACTGCTTATTGGGTATTTACGTAAGCAATATTTTGAAGTGAATATCAACTCTCTATCCCGAAGGGTTCGATAGATGTCAATAGTCGATTGGAAACACATTTAACGTCTTTTCAGCCCCTTAAAAGTTGAACTACGAAAAATCCTTTAATTTACCAATATGCATTTTTACGAGTGTCCTATTAAAGTAAAAATCACGATGATAGGCCGCCGGGTTCGAGCTCTATCGACGTTTCTTCGGAAACACATTTCACCCCTTTTCACCCCCTTAGAGGTCGAATTTCGAAAAATCCCTTGTTAGTGCTCGCCTACGACCTGAAGGGAACTCCCACAAAAAATTTCACGATTCTAGGTCCAGTGGTTTGGGCTGCAGTTTGATATGTCAGTCAGTCAATCAGTCACCTTTCATTTTTATATATATATATAGATTAGTCAAGTATTACATTGGTTTCCAGATGGAGCAATTCCAACTAACGAAATCAGTGTAAACTCACTAGAAATCAGTTGGTAGGCTTTGTTGTCGGTGTAGAGTCAAGGCATTTCAAGAATGAATTAAATAGTCTATGATTATAAGTGAGTGATTGTGCAAAAATTTAATATATTAATACTGCTCTACCCATAATGAGCAGAGCCAGTGCGATGGTGAAACCTGGAACATTTCTGTGACAATTTTCAACGGTTTTTAAGTGTTACTGCATGGAAAATTTGACGACGTATTTTTGACATGGCGAGCTTACTAAATCAATTGTTACCAAGTATATAATATCAAGGTTACAGCTGTGGATGTGCTCCATATAAAATACATAGCTTTTGTCTCTTTCCTGAGAAATAAAAGTTTTTGAAATATAAGGTTTCAATTCTTCACCATCGCAGTGATTGTTGGCTTAACACATTCTGTGCTAACTGTGCCAGTGCCTTGCGCGCGCATCTGCAGCTTGTCTTCACGGGTAGTTATTGGATTTCTTTACTCTCGGAACCTGTGTATTTTACCTGCAAATATTAGCACAACAAATGAGTGACGCCTCTACATAAAGACATTCTGTCAATAACCACGAAGCAGCGCTGCAGATGTGCACATTATGTATTGA
The DNA here is from genome assembly GCA_003012365.1 of Medauroidea extradentata. Classification (NCBI taxonomy): domain Eukaryota; kingdom Metazoa; phylum Arthropoda; class Insecta; order Phasmatodea; family Phasmatidae; genus Medauroidea; species Medauroidea extradentata. Next base: position 38,294 of record PNEQ01043272.1, on the reverse strand, counting down.
AACAAGTTGCTGTAAAATTATTTCCACAAAAAATCAGTGGTTCTAACAAAGAGCAACCAGTGGTAATAAGTAAATATTTACTGATTACGATATAGAGTGAATGACCTCCTGGGCCTTACACACAAGGGTGGCCCTGCCTATGGCCATGTATGGGAACAACGTGAAGCCACCGTTTTGGTTGTCTCATTATGGCAACCGCCTGTCCCTTAACTAATCGCAATTCGAAAAAGTTCGTAATGATGTTACCCGGTCCAAGCAATTTTGTTGTTAATAAGTGTTGTTCCTTACATCGCTGATTTGCACTACTCTGAGATGTTTTTATGGTTTTGAGGCGCATCAACACAAGTGTACATAACCTCAAAACGCCTCAGCTCCATGATGGAACATCCAAAAATCCGGCTTCAGCTACATCACAGCAAGCCATCTCCTTACTATTCCTACCTCCATGCTTACACATAACTAATGTCACCAGAGAGTATCTAACACACCAGAAACTTAAGACTTCAAAGTAAGTTGACAATATTTATATTGTTCCTATTTGGACATGGAAAGCAAAAAACAACAGCAGGCCTATTAATAAATGTAATATCATCTCCTAAATATCAATTTTTGATTGGTGGAGTTTTCAAGATGATTTTTCCAGAAAATGTCAAGTTTAAACTTATCGCACCGCAGATGTCGACTAACTATTGGGTGCACGTGGGAGTATTACATGATATAAGCCCCTACAGTGATGAGGCGATGGAATGAGAGAGACGGGGAAACGAGAGTACCCCGAGAAAACTCACCGGCAGCGTCCACCAAGTTTCCCAGAAGATAATATCTGGTGTCGAACCCGTATATCCGTGGTGGCAGGCGAGTGGTCTAACCACTAGACTCTCGCGAGAAACTGGCATGAAGAAATTATTAATTGAAATATTACTAACCTCCCGCATTGTACATGTGTTAAATATACGCACAAGGGAATCGTAACACGTTTCAATTAATTTATTTCATGTAATAAATTATATTTTCTGTTTGTTTAGTAACTATACAACTTGTAGCAATTACTTGCGTTTTGCGAGCGAATCTTTAAATGAAGTGGACAGTTCTATCGACCATCTGTGTTTGATGATTCTATTATCTTATTCGAATTAAAAAAAAAAAAAAAAAAAAAAACTGTGAAATCCTGCATGAATACTTGATTTTTTTTTTTTTCGTTTAGGCCTACTTGTCCGAAATACTTACGAGTGCGTAGTATGTAATTCTGCGCTAAAAACATCAGTTTAGAATTGTAGTTTTCGCGAAACCAATTTGCAAAAATCTAAAAACAGCAATCCTCGACAATGGTTTTTTTTGCCAACCTTCTGGGCAAAAAATTTTCTCTATCAACGTATATCTGAAGAACATTCTCTGACGCCGAAATCTCGTATATTTAATTGCGGTGCAAGAGATCACGCTTAACAAATACATCATTCTGGATACATGTTTACTCGTAAAGTTGGCAAATTTAATTATCAAGGATTGTTGTTTTGTAGTTTTTCTATATCGACTTTCAAAAAGTGCAGATCTCAGTTGTATAACTCAGAGCTTATTTATCTACCACGCTCTCTAAGAGTAAATATTTTATGTCTGGGAAATATATCACTAAATGTAATTTTAACCACCTAATGTCTTAAATAATCTCCACTGCGGTTTTCGTACTTACTTTATTTTAGTTAGGTTATGTAAGAGATCGAGTTGAACGCAAGAAAACTCAAGTAGCAAAATATTCAGCTGAGTTGCAGTACAAGTTCAAGGTCATATACTAGAGTTGCAGCTTTTTGTGATCTAGTTCTGAAACACGTGTTTTAACGAACTTTGGCTGGCAAGTTTTTAATTAAAACCCTCTCTATCAGATAACAGTAGAAGTTTAGTGTGTTTTGCTAACCCTCCACTCCGACCAGGGAAAGTAGTCGCATAACTCGCTAAGTGAAAATTAATCCCAGGGATATTGTTGGCGTGATGAAAACTTCCTGTGTATCTTACTATCTTGCTTTTACTTCCTGTGCAAGTTTATATGCAACTAAATTATTTACTTCAAAAAAAGTTTTGTAAATGTGTACGTGGTATGTGATACGCTATTAAAATATTTGTGTTTCATCTGGTTAACCTCTTAGTGAACTTTCTTAACGAGTATATACGTATATGTATGAAGTGTTTGAAGCTTATTTTCGTTATTGCTTAAATTAGAAACTAGCCCTATTATAAATAACGCCTATCCTAGCATAATTCTTAGAGTTGGTGATCTTTGGCGAAATAAACTATGCAACATTTTGTTTCAATGCCTCATGTGCACATCTGCAGCTCTGCTTCATGGTCAGTGATTGGTTGTTTGTAACTCTTAAGTCTCGTCTTGGGTATATACCAGCTAATCACAGACGTGTAATGTCGCAGTAACCTTGTTCTCATTGGCTCAGTATAATGAACTACTTCTCTTCACAAATATACTCAAGCCACGTAACAGAGATGCAGATGTGTGCGTTATGTATTGATACATACAAAATGTTGCATAATTCTTTTCACCTAAAATTACCGGTTCCAGCAATGATTTTTCCTTGCAGGTAGTTATTTTACAATGTATTACTTGTTCTGTTAACCAAATAATATTTTAGCAATGTGTTTAACTGTCTCAGCTGTTAGGCTATACAGATCGTTTTAGAATATACAAGATCTAAAATTCCCTGTGTTGCAACTCCTGTAAGGAAAATTTTTATGTAAGGTAAGTTTTTAAAAATAATTTTCCAAACAAATAGGCCTACGTTTTTTAAATTTCAAATTTTTAAATTTTACTTTGCTGTCAATGCTGAAGATACTACACCATAACCTACTCTTTTCTCTTTATTGAAAATTATTAGAATTAACGAGTAAGTATAGCTTGCGTAGAAAACAACCTGAACTAGTTTTGCAGGAGATGATTTTACGTGAGTATGTGAGTGTAGGTTCAAATCAGTATTTACAACCAGTTGAATGTAAATACCTGAAATTCCAGTTTTTTTTCTGTTATCGACTGAATAATCGGTAGAATTCACTAAACGCATGCTACCAGGCTACTAAAATTCCTTATCTTTCTTGTACGAGTTGAATGTAAACACACTAATTTTATGATCGCACAACTTTTTTTTCGAATTGAATAGCTTACAAAGACAAAATAGTTTAAAATAAATAGTATCTAGCTGAGCGAAGTATGCTGCTGTAGGAATATTCCTAGATCCCGTATCATGCCACTTAAACCAGGATATTGTCACTAACTGACCACTTTTTAACTTTTAAATTCTATAATTTATTTTTGATAGACACTATAAATATTACTGTAACTACCCCCAATCCCTCAAACACATCTTAAAAATCTTCACACAGCGTATTAAAGTTGTACTTCTTCTACGAGGAGGTAGGTGATGTGAAGTAAACAATTAATTTGGAAGTATGCCAGCTAGAAAACTAGCTAGTGTACACTAGCTAGTGTTCTCTTCCTCGTACACTTCTGATGTTCACTTTCATGTAGAAGAAAGATAGCAGTGTGTACTAGGCTTTACTATCCGGACATGTAAGTTTGAAGCCGCAGCCAGTAATTCACGCTAGGGAAGCCTCGCAGTGTGTGGGCCACAGTTTGGCATTGTGTCGCGAATACAGCTTCCTCACTGTGGTCCAGGAGATTCATGGCTTGTTCTCTATCCCACCTCACTCGCCTCCGAGCTTCTCCCCTCACTAACCTACCGCAGTGGGGCATAAATCAGTCTCGCGACATGACCCACACGGGGCAGCCTCTGTGACCAATATCCCGCACACTTCCCCTTGTCGTCGCACAGGTCCTCCCCCTATCATAGTTTCCCTGGCCGCCGCTTATCGGGATGTCATCTGTCTTCTGTCCCTGCTCGCCGTGAAAATAAAAACGCTAGCAGTACCGCAATTTTATTTTTGCAACGTAGTGACTGGGAAGATTAGTTACGAGCTCGCATTACTCATCATGCTGAACTTTCCTTTATTTCTTCCTGATTCATGATTTTAGTGAGAGTTGTTTGAAACTATGATAAAAGAGACGTACATAACTGCTGAACCTGCCTTATGGGCATTGTTTCTGAATATGTTCAGTAAAATTATGAATCACTTAAGATAACAAAAAATTGAGGATAAAAAGTCACGTAGGCCCTATCACCTTTTAATGAAGACATCATTAAACTTTGTAATTTTAGGCATACGTATCAAAGTAGGCACGCAAATTGTAATGCTCATGTAATAAAATAAATTTGTTGTTGAAAATCACTTGTATTGTCAGTTGCTTTCTGCCTGTAAATGACCTATTTTTAACTAGTTTTCCTCCAATCTGATAACTTAACTAAAAGACCTAACATTTGTAAGATAAATGTCACGTGTTACATATTTGCTCTTCTTAGACTTGAAACCTAATTGAACTAGAATGTACTAAACTAACTTTAAACCAAACAAATACTTTTATCAGTTAGGAAAAGTATCGGTGAGGATTCTTTTCCATTGCACTTTTTGTGTATCAGAATCAGTGTATTTTAAATTAAGTGAATTTATGAAACGTAGGCTAACTACATATTCGTTTCTGGAAGGTGAAAAATGTTCGTTACTGCAGATATATGTTACCAGGACATATACAACCCCCCTCCCCTCACAATTATATCTCAAGGATGCCTCATTACGTTTCCTCATTGCTGTAGTTTCGTTACCTGGATCCTCAGAGTTTAGTTTTCAAATTATCCCAGATGATGACTGCAAGAGTATACTGAGGTGCCACCCTTTTTTGTAATTAATACTCTGAGACTGCTCTTTTCATTATGTCTCTAACCTCAGAGCCCAGGCGGCCGCGGTAACTTAGTGGTTGAAACGCTTGCCTCCCACAACACGAGGATCCAGGTTGCATACCCAGCGCATTAACGTTGTTGTAGTGTCATAAATGTTATTTTTGTGCGAAACTGCTTATTGCCTCCAACATGATATATATATATATATATATATATATATATATATATATATATATATATATATATATATACACACACACACGCACGGGGATTGTAAAGAAATTAATAGCCCAAACACCATGGAAAGTGAGCCCTTATAAAAAAGTAAGCAGACATATGAGACGTTCTTTCTAGACAAGTGAATAGTACGAGACCTTGAAAATCGAGTTTAAGGGGCCTCCCTAGATAGGCTGCGTTTGTGTGTGTGAGGCAGGAGCGGTAAGGTTGCCGTTGACCGACGTATGTAATGTATTATCGCCTCTCCGTGCAAGCCACTCACCTGTCGTGCAGTGATGTACTATTATCCTTTTTCCTATGCGACTTCAAGCGATGACCCAATTATATTAATTATGGGCAGCGTAGATGAAAATCTAATGCTTGTATTTACAGTTACGTTTTTCGAATCCGATTGTTAATTTTCCAGATACGGCAGTCGAAAAAAAAAAAAGACACCTTTGGCCGTTTTGAGAGACCAGAAAATAACGTTTCTAATAAACGTGCCGAATTCTTAAAACTATAGCGACATATTTTGAAGTGTATGATTTTTTCGTAGATATATTAACATAAAGTGCGTTAAATAAATAGTTCATCAAAAAGAAAGTGGCCGTACCTCGATGCAATGAATTTGAAGGCAGGTAGTCAGGCCCCTTAATTATAGTAGGTACTTTGTTAAAATATCAAAAACTGTTAAGGAGTTAATATACGACTGTGTAAGTGATGTTAACTGTTACTGAGATCTTTAACGTATAAAAAATTCAGCCTTCGGACCTTCCCTTGTCATGAAAATAACAGGGGTGGCCACTCTCGTATTGCATAGAATTACTTTGCCGCCAGGTATTGTGAATATTTCATGTTGCGTATTCGACAAGTGCATAGTACGGTACAAAGGGCCTCGTGTTGTAAGCGCCGAGAATGCAGCTTTTACCAGAATATTGCTTTCAAAAATTGTAACAATTCTTCCTGAAAATATAAAAATTAAAATGTAAACAAAAATATATAGGCTATTGATCGGTGGTTAAATAACGTAACTGATGATGAATTGACTTTAATCATTAAGTAGTAGTTTACTGTAGATAATAATTTTATTTACATTCTACATATTTTGAATTGTTAACTACTCTCTATATCCATCAATAATTATTTATATTTTTTAAATTCAAGCAGCAAAAAAATTTTTTCCTCTGAATTAATTTATACCAGACGATAAGTTTTCTTACATAAATTACCACAGCTATATAAAATAATTTGTCTAGTAGCACTCTCACACAAGCTTCGCTTATGAGAGTGTGATGTATTCCATTTTATAAGAAGTATTTATGTAAACTGCTGTAATCCGCACGTGGAAACATTTCTTAAAATTTACCTGTTGCCGTGCTCTTTAGTTTGTACTGGTTTTGCAATAATTATTATTCAAACTTAAACGAGAACAGATATCAAAAAATCTGTCTGGCAATTTGGGTTCAAATGGGTTCTCTCGTGATAGCTAATTTTTTGAAAGCAAGAAATTGTATGGTTTCGACTAAAAAGCCAATTAACCAGATTTTCGATAGCTACATAATTAGCTACAATCATAGTATTTACTGCCTTGTAAATATCAGCCAACATGGAGAAGACGATTATAAACAAAACTGCCAGACATATTTGTTTTATCTACCCTTGATTAGGCGTCGAAATTGTATACCTTAAAATAATTAGTAACTAGAGAGCATGGCCTAAATGCTGTGATTACAATACCTCGACGGATGCGACGCGATGGGCGCGGCGTAAATAAAATATCTTCCCAGTCAATCAGCGTCGAGGCTTCAGTGTCGTCAGCGAAACTAATATCGTGGACGCGACGACATTTCCGAATAGCAGACGCGACAAAACAGAAAAGCGGAATTTAATTATATTCCCAAATGTTGGTGGGACTGGTGAGGTGGAAGTACATTGCATTTATTTATTTTACGAGAGACGCTTTTTTCCTTGTTTAAGCAAGTCATTGCCATTGTAAGCAAATTGTGGCTTTATTTTCACGCGTGGAAAAACTAGTGATTATAGAAAATACGTAAAAAATAAATGGAAAAAATAATTAAATAATGTGAACCGTAACGGTTTTCGTACAAGAGGTTAGTACGTAGCTGCAAGGAACTATTTACATTATGCTTTGTTTCATATAAGTTGGGATACATATTGCAGCAACTTATGGGCAATAATTTTCAGCATTTTGTGATTTGTTGCACAATGGAAGACATTTTTAGCTCTAAAATTAACCAGAAATTCCCCTCTCAGCATTTGTACTGCAAAGTTTGTCTTGTGTAGTGTCACAAATAACAAAATATTACAAATTATTGCCCGTAAGTTGCTGTCAGATTTATCCAAACTTGCATGAAATGGAGTATAATATTATTGTATACCTGTCACGCGGCAAACTAGTGTACGCAATAACAAGAATAGTTAATGGCTCATCGCGCCCATCGCGTCGCATCACTCGCGCTATTGTGATTCCAGCATAATATAATTTTAATTAATGTGGATTACATTCATTCATAAATATACCGCACATTTATGGCGTAAAATTTATGATTTCAGATAACATTTCGCACAGCAGACGAAACGGCTTATTCTCAAACATAATCATCGGTGGATAAGTACAAATTTCGCGCGTTTTGTGAGATATTTATAATATAGATTTCTGTTACTTTATAAATAGTTAAACAGTTAATACACAAATACATGATGTTTAGAAAAATGCACTACGCAAATACTGGGCTATATTAAAGTCGAAAATGTGTTCCCCTTGCGTTCAGTTGGTACCTGACTTATCTTACTTCTACTGTTCTGAGCATTGTATTATAAGCGCAGGTTCAAATCCTGAACAAACCAAACATTATTCTACGTTTACATGACGTAAGGTACATAAAGTAATACGTGGACTAGAGGCAACTTTTTCCGTGCTGTGTTGCCAGATAGTGCACTGAGTTACGGTCGTACAACATATCTCAACCAACACTTCGTCTTATATCTAACCTAGGATTAGCCTGGTCTGAAATTATGCGGGATATATATATATATATATATATATATATATATATATATATATATATATATATCTGAAATTATGCGGGATATATATATATATATATTTATGCGGGATATATATATATATATATATATATATATATATATATATATATATCCCGCATAATTTCAGACCAGGCCAAAAAAGTACAAGAACTGTTTTTCTCATATACAAATCTCTTAAAAAAAAATTGAAGGTCTTTTTTTGCCGAATATGTTTTTTACTCGTTAGGAAAGTACTTAAATCATAAACAATACATATCACACATCTGTACTTATATGACGCAGTGCATATGCCGTGTCTCTCTCGTTAATATAATTTTTTGTTTCAGACTAATGAAGACATGGTCCAACTAATGGTCACTGAACAACTGTTATACAGAAGCGCGGAATGATGATAGTCGAAAAATATCACTGTACATAGAGGCATAACTTTATGTTATATTATTTATATGTCTTGTCCAATACCTTTGTACTATTTGGACGGAAAAACAGATCATACGGGTGCAGTAAATGAAACAACTATGTATGTAAGACTGAGGTTATCTCAGCAGTCCATGTTCTAGACACCTTACAGCATAGTGAACGCGAGCCTGTGAGATGGATACGACAAAGCAGTGATTGTTGCATGCGCATTGTAAACACAGCGAGCTGCTAACAGATTGGTTGTGGGTCTGAGATTGAAGGAAAACAACAGTCGCCATGTAACTGTCGCAAACACTGCAGCTACAAGTATCGAATCAGACTGCAATGCGAGTTGACGTAGCTGATGAAGTTGTGTGGTCCTGGCCAGTGTTTACAAGGGCAAGTGTATGTGTCTGTTGTGTGGGTGAGAGGAGAGGGGATGTGTTCGTCTGGCGACCAGGCAGCTGATGAGAGATGGCCACTATCTTGGCTCAGCATCGTGGTAACTCTCTGACTGCGACACTCAGCAATAATGTTTACTTTACACCCAAGATAACGACATTTAAACCGGTTTAGCTTGCCCCAAAAGTATCTTACTTTATAGCGAAGGAAAGGAAGTTTAAGGCTGTTAGCTCGTCCCAAAAGTATCTTACTTCACAGCATATAAAACCAAATTTGAGACGGTTGAGCGTGCCGAAAAGAATTTCTGTATAGCAGAGAAAATCGTAATAAACTTATATTTTTGTCTTCGTTTAAATTTTGTAATCTATGCCAGCAAATTATGAGGAATTACTGTGAACATTGAGTAATCTCTGACACACAACAAGAAGAAAATGTTCAGTACGCACAGTGGAATGGACATTCCAGGTTCAATTTAGAACCCAGAAGTGTCAACTGACAAACATCGAACATGTACAACACTCAGCAACAAAGTGCACTCGCAACTGTCCTGTTGTACTGAAGTTATGTGAAACAGAGCATAGAAATCTAAACATTTTTACTGCACAAAGTTTTCTTTCTGAACAATTATACTAAATATTTTTAACGTTAAACCTGTATTTATAAAGTCTAAACTAACTTTACCATAAAATTACCGCTGAAGTGTTTTTATTGCCCAATTCAGTGTATTGTTATCATTAAGTGTACTTATTCTTTGAAAAAATATTTCTTCGTCGCAACAGAATGCGTGTTGAAGGGAAGACAAATTTTTTTGATTGCGTGAGATTGATAATCGGTAGTCCCTTCTTATTTAACTTTCGTATTTTATGATTTTCCTACCCACCTCCCAGCTAACGGTGTATGACGGTTATTTGGTACCGACCATGGCCACTTCCCTTCTTGTTCCTTAGTCTTTCAGTGACCAGTTCCATATGGAACGATCTCGCTGTTATCTGAAACACTCGTGTCGTGTAGACGAATTATGCTTGTTAAAAATAACGGCAAAATCATCGTTTTGGCCTGTTGCAATAAGCGAAAAATAACACAAGAAACACAGCTATGTCACCGCGATCACATCACACACAGAACTAATATCTTTACTAGGACGAGGTCTCACATCCCGTGTTCAATTTATTATTATTGAATCGTAGCAACATTTTCACTAAAATAACTAAACAAACATCTTCTTGTAGCTGATTAACATTATAAAAATACCTTTGCTTTAGTCGCCAACTTTTACATACGCAATGCCTGATGATTCTGAAAAGGCAAGAATAAATTCATAATATAAAACAACATTTGACAAACTACGTCATAAGTATTGGTCAGAAGCAATGGATGTACGAGTTTATAGCAAGATTATGTATGTTCCTAAAACGCAATAATGACATATAATAATAAATATTTCTAAACAACCTATAAATACAATAAATTACAAATTTTAACTTGGCTTGTGCTGCGTCACCTTAAGGACACGTGCCCTTGTTTCTACTTTTATTTGCAATATTAATTTTTTACATCTAAATGAGAGCAGATTTGAAAAATTTGTTACGCAGTTTTGCTTAAAATCGCCTTCTCCATGTTGGCTGATTTCTTCAAGGCAGTAAGTATTATTGTTTTATCTAATTAAGTAGTTTACTAAGTTCTGGTTAGTTAACTTTTCGTCGAAACAATATAATATCTTGTTTTGAAAATAATTAAATATTACGGCTAAAACCATTTTAAACCAAACTGCCAAACACGTGTTTGATGTGTGCTATCGTCTAAGTTTGAATATATAACTATCGCAATAAAGTAGAAACAAGAGAGTTCGACATGTCCAGTTTTATGGAACGGTTTCTCGAGCTCCGAACGAGTTAGTTTCATATGCAGTTTCGAACGACACATCTTCTCTGCTGCTCTCTTATTGGCTATTTAGAAACTTATAAATTACTAATTTCATGGCTACTGTGTACATCTATAACTGTGAAAAATATCAAATTTTTTTCGATATTATCTTTTACATGAAAAGTACAGGGTAGAGATTTTATTTAAATTCCTATAGTTGCTCATTAAATAACAATTACGTTGCTTGAATACAGAATTGACGAGTTACTTAATTGAAAGACATGTGTCGTTTTCGTCCTAAGTTGTTTCTAATTAGGCGTGTAAAATGTGCGATTCGACCCCAATCTGTGAAACTACACAGACCATCAGTTTAAAATTGTTATTGTAAATATCAGTCAATGCACAGTATTAATTACATGCGTTCTTGTTTTGTTTTGCGATTGCTCCTGTGTGGAAACTCGTGAAAACATATATATTTTTTCTCTCTTTGCCCTCGGCCAGCAGATTACATAATCTCGTGGTACTTAATGTTTCTCCTGCCCTGATAATCTACTATTACAACACAGTCTCATATCATGCTCACCACAGTTCACGAACTCAACGTTAATGCTGGAAAACGGCTGCCATCTTGGATTTATTGAACTTTTGTAGATGTAACTATTGTTACTGATTAATTTTTGTACATTTAGGTTCTGTCACGTGGTCGAACTTTGCTTCAATATTAATTAAAATATACTTGATTAAATTTATTGGATACGGTGTGACGCCATGCTGACGTCATAACCACGACCATTTTGTATTTTAATTGATTGAAAGTCTTGAATTTCGTTAAAAATTCTCGTTTCGAACATGTTTGAAATTCTATTGAATCATAATATTCAATAGGTAGCAGAGAAGAGGTTTTTCCGACTAGGCCTATATTAATTCATACAACTTATGAATTGATTTGGGCATTGGAATTGTGCGATAAAGAAAATAAATGCGTTCAGTATTTCTTAATGATAATATATACAAAAACAATAAGAAAATTAGTTTTGTGTTAACCAAGATAACCGAAAAAAAATACCTGCTGTATTTATTACGTACAACATTTTGTTAAAAATTTAACTTCGCTTTTCATTGAATGAAATTCGTTGGATGGCTCTAAATTAATTGAATTCAAGAAATCGGCTTCAATGAATGTTTCATCACATTAAACGGCTTTTAGCCACGCCAGAGCCTACTTAGTATATTACACAGTACACAGTTTACGCATGGGCGTCATTTCAGGTTTTTCTAAAAAAAAGGGGGGGGGGCAAGATTTTGTTTTCCAGCGACAGTGACCTTGTTGCATCTGTTTTATTAAGCATGTATAAATTAGATACTTTAATAATAAACCTTCAATTTTATGTGCTTAAGTTAGCATTATTTAAATTTAAAAATACAAAAAATATATTTATACACATACCATTTTAAATTCAGGGGGGGGGCATATGCCCCCCCTACCTGTGGCCCAAATGACGCCCCTGAGTTTACGTAATGTATGACATTAATATGTTTTTGTTAATTTGGCTTCTGCGATTGATGATACTGCATTTAAAAATAAAATCGTGCTCACAATATTATGTAACGTACAGATTTCGTTAATGTTATATTTTAATTTTCCTTTCACGATGTATTTTACACATACCGTATCGAACGTTACTAAAATGAATCGGAAACAAAAATAAAAGCAAAAGTTAAATATAGCCTTTATTTGCGGCGAATGTTTCACGTAAAGTGCTGACCACAATATTTCCACTCCACAGTTATAGTTGGCAACACTGTAGCGAGCCAGGTCGCGGTTAGCAGGATGGCCACTCGTCACGCACGAACTTCCCTAGTTCGGGAGCAGACTTCGCGGGCTGTGTCTTGCCACGAGCCAACCCTGCAATCACGAAAGTGAGTAATTACTGGCAATGGGAACCGCATCTTTCAACTGTTATACGCCTGCCGATTGCTAACCGTCCGTCACGCACGTACCAACTTTGCTAAACTTAATGTTGAACAACTACCGCCATTTTCGATTCATCTAGTTATTTCTGTAGATTCTCTTTTCGATTTTATTTAACATGGTTGGCTTACTTCTAAAACCTCGTTAGGTCCATTTCAACAAATTTTACAGGAAAGCAAAAAGAAAATCTTCGCAGTCATGCTACACCATAGGTACGAAATGTTTAGTTCGAGCATAGAAGAAAGATAACTCATAGTAGAGTTAGCAGGTTTTGACACTAGAAGGGCCATGAATATTAGCACCAAATTCACCTGGAATACAACATTGGGTAAGTCTGGACTTACGAGGTTCTAGAAGTAAGCCAACTATATATATTTCCTCACGACAGAGTGTAGGAGAAAGGCGGTAGTTAAAATGCAACAATAATGGAATTAATTCAGAGGTGTTATATTTCGGGACATTGTTGAGTGGAAAACAGAAAAAACAAGTTGTTAAACTGCACATGGTGCCTAGCAGTATGGTTATCATCTTGAAGTTATGTGTCGTGATAACAAGGTTGGCAACAACTATTGCATTCATGAACCGTCTGTATTGATTCTAAAAGTTCAATCATATTTTCAGAACGCCCGCTTCAGAACATATCTTATTTGTCACATCAGAGTAAATCGTAGATGAACTATTTACTTAAAGACTTAATTTTATACAGAAAATTTTAATTTTTGTACCAAAGTTGTTTTATAGTTAACATACAGTATCCGCGGTAAGTAATTTGAAATTTGAACCTATATATTTCCAGACGTTTCCAGTTACCAACTCTTTAATTTTAGTATTTTTTTCTCGTATGAGCCTTAAAAATAAATTCTACAGAGCTTAAGTAAAAAAAAATATTGTAAAAATTTAAAATGCGCAATTCGCAACTAAAACTGTGTTTACAAATTAATGTGTACTGTATCACAACTATAAAAATAATTCACATAACATGAAACCAATCCTCACAAGCTGGCCACTAAGTCATGTTCCACGTCCTACCCAGGCCAAAAGAATAAAAATAAATAAAAAGCCAAGGTCTTTCCTTTATTTTAAACAATTACAAATAACTCGGATAAATTAAAACCAAATGCTTCGAAAAAATTTGAGACTGTGATACACAGTTTCGCCAGGGAGTTTTTTAAAATAATGTTCCATTTGCTAGCAAAAATATAATTTGCTTCATTTTGGCTTATTTTGACAACAAAGTATGTGATATTTCAGGGGCAAAAATCTAAAATTCCATTTGGTGTATTGCAACAGAAAAATTCAGATACAAACAAAACGAACGATGATACCTATATAAGTGTTAAAACTGCACGAACGAATTTGATCTATATGTGTTAATTTGTGTTTTAAAAAATATTTTCTAAACCCCTGCAAAACTATAGAGCGAGGCCTTAAATAGTCTCACCATGACAGCAGATGTTTGACAGCTGTCTGCGCTTCTGCTTAGTGCTGTACAGAGCAAGCATGTACCAATGTACAGTCACCTACAGAGTACATTTCTTGCTTCAAAATGTCGATGTAAATGTACGATTAGTCTGCTTTCACCTTCCAGGGTTTCACCTCAGTGTGAATTTTATAATGTCTAGTTTTCATGTTTATTTTAAAATGGCTAGTGTTTAGTTTACTTTCGTTATGTCGTGAGGTAACGTTTATTATTATTATTATTATTATTATTATTATTATTATTATTATTATTATTATTATTATAGTGTTTACATTTATTCTTACTATGTCTAGCATTAATATTTTATTTTCTTGTCTAGTGTTTACATTTATTTATAAAATGTATTGTGCAACTATTTATTTGTTTAATGTGTAGTGTTTACGTTTAATTTCATTACATATAGTGTTTATATTTACTTTTATGTCTAGTGTTTACATTTATTTTATATTAGCTAGTATTTATATTTATTTTTATAATGTCTCGATCATACATGTATTATTATAACGTCTAGTGTTTTCATTAATTTTTATATTTATTATTTACACGTATTTTAATTATGTATACTGTTTACAAATATTTGTATTATAGGTCTAGTGACTTACCGTGTTTAATTAGCAGCACACCCTCTTCTCGAGCAGTTGGTCCACAATAAACTCTGGTGACTTTTGGAAACTTTGAAACTTCAGTCGGGTTATAGCTATTTAAATGCCTCAAGTTGAAATTTCGTTTTACTCCGGGTAACTTCGTGGGTTTTTGTAAACGCGGCCAGAGAATAAAAGAGTTGACCGCGGCTTCCCGCAGTTTGAAGCTGTAGTTTCTAAACAAAGGTCACGTCCCAAATCAGAGATAAAAGCTCGCACCTCTGGTAAATACCTAGAATAACAAGGAACTGAACTCGTGACCTTTACCCCGGCATCCAGAAGTGCTTTACCCTCGGACCCCAGCTCATGATCGATGCAGCTGCACGGTTGGTACGCCCTTGTTCCACTGAGTGGCACGTCACGAAGCTCTCACGTTTTACTGGCCAACTTTTCAAGGTCTAGCATAGATTCATACACGTACTGTACATATGCAGGATGTCCATAAATGTTTGCTCTAATAAAATACTAAAACTTTTGATTGGATACACATAACTAAACACGCATTGAAATACCACTGTACAAACTCATATAGTTTCATACCATATATAGTATGCTCACAATAAACTTCAACATCTGCAACCCTGTAGCACCCTATATATACAACCGGTATTCAACCTCGTGCAACACATTCCGCAACATGTGATACCAGCGATAGCATCTCTGATGCGCTGTGGTAAGGTGACAACATCGAGAACAGCTGTTTGGTAAATAACATATTTCACTTACCCCCAGAGAAAGAAGTCTAAAGTGGTAATTAATGTTCGGAGATCGCGGGATCATGTAACTGGGCCATCTCTGCCAATCTAACCATTTGGAAATGTTTCATTCAGATAATGGCGAACTTGAAGAGCCCAATGAGGGGGAGTGCCAACTTGCTGAAAGATGGCAAGCTTTGGATTTCCGGTAGCTGAAGAAATGGTCTACATGTCTAGGTACGCATTTCCTGTAGTGTTTTCTTCCATGAAATAATAATAGGCCAATCACTCGATCACACATTACCCCACACCTTTGGGCTTTCCCGAGTGTGTTCTCGTATAGCATGTGTGTTTTCTGAGCCCCAAACAATGACATTGTGCCTGTCCACATATCTGCTGACGTGAAAGGCAGCCTCGTAAAAAAAAACACACTTTTCAAGAAATCATTGTCCTCATCATTCCGCAGCAACATGTCGATAGTCAATTGTTCACGTCGTGAATAATCATCTGGCTGTAATGCCAGCACAATTGGAGTTTGTACGCACACAATTTAAGACATTCCACGTCATGCACCAGGTGGTGTCTATCCATAACGAGTTCTGAACATTCTCTGCACACAAATCTATTTCCTTTGTGCCATCCACACGACCCACTGCGCTTTTTTCTGCCAGGAAGCCATCTCGACGTTACATCTCACACAGCGCTTGTACCAGCGAATGTGGTGAACAGGACACATCTGTGGAGAAACTTTGAGTACACGTTACACCTGCTACACAAACTCACAGTTAGTATCAAAACTTAGATTATTATAACTTACTGAAATCAGGGTAAACATTTATGGACACCTGTTCGTCTTATCACCAACGTGCTTACGGATTTTCGAGTGTAAGACAGGCAATCATTAACAAATACACCAGAGCAAGGTCGTGACATTACAACGAATCATATAACAAGATGGAAAAGGATGGGGGGGGGGATAGTGTGACATAAAACCGCCTACCACTAATACTTATCCAGGGTTCACGATATGCGCCACTGCTACGGAATCTTACAACTCTCAAGAAAATAACACAACAGACCGAAAATCCAGTGCTAGGCCGCAGTCACGCTGTTTACACAACTACTTCACTTAAACATGTCCAGTTTTATGAGCGGTTACACGAGCTACGAAGAAGTTAGAAGTTAGCTAGTTCCATATGTAGTTAGGAATGCCATATCTTCTCTGCTGCTCTCGTATTTCCTGACTTAGAGTAACGAGTTGTCCAACAAATACGACTGCTTTTTTGGTGCGACATTTTCTACTCGTTAAATTAAACAAACTTTTATGCTTAAAGTGATTGTAACGGTACTCGTTTTGCTTGCACAACAGAATTGCAGTTAGATGCAATACGACAAAAATGTACGAATGATAAGCATGGATGTGTTAATAATCAAACAGGTACATTCAGGTTCCAGGTTTGGTGAAGCTGTAAATTTCATTTATTTGATAGTATTTGGGCGTGAAACCTCGCAAATGTGTTTAGCTCTAAACGCGATCCAACATGGCTGCCGAATGTGCTCAGCTAAACTTTTATTCTAAGCCTGATACTGTTACCGTGCCTTAAATATTGTCAACAAGCTGATAACACACTCTCATTGTCGTCTAGCTAGTGTTGTTCCTTGAGTAGCCTCCCTAGTTAATACGTTTGTACAATTACAAGACGCTTTTTATTCTAACTTCTCAAAAATTTTTATACTTCGGACAGTAACAATTTTTGGGACAGTTACAAGAGTCGAAGTTTTAACACCGGAATATCAATACGATTACATAAAAATTAGGAACTCAGTGAAATATTGTAATACAACTGCATATGTTTATAGTTTATATTCTTCTGCTATAGAAATAATTTACTTGTAGTAATCTGGATCCTTCTTTTGTGAATATATTGCTCTAAATAAAAACCCTTTGATAAGTTGATAAGCTTGGTTTCCAGCCTCAAAGTGTCTTCTCAGACGAGAACACGCCCAGTTATTGCTGTAAGCGTATGTCCGTCAACCGCTTACTCTGATCTCTGCTATGTAGGGACGTTCCTTAAGGCCATGCTCCTGCAGTCCCGGAATTTAATCGTGAATTAGTTTTGTTAATAATATACTCCTCGTCGTTGAACTGAAATAATTTTTCCAAAGTTTATATTTCATGAAAAATTATTTGGACGTATATTTTTCTCCTTTTCCATGATATATGTCTTAAGATTTTAAAGTTAAGGTTTCTTTTCGTAAACAGGCATGAGTTTAGGTTACAATTGCAATTTACATCATGGAGGAGCTAATACTAGTTAATGATAAAAATCGTTAAAACTCATTGATGAATTGTATAAATTGTACTATATAATGAATGTAATTTAGACAAATTATCGTAGCTGAGTTTTGGTCGCCAAGAAGTGGACATATAATTTGCAAGTATATTCTACTTTGTTTAGAGATAACATCTAAAGACTCGTCATTGGCTGCTAAGGATATACTATGTCAAGCTGCCGACGATGCCGATACAGCGACAGAGTTTTCACATACAACTGTAATTCTCGTCGACAACAGAGGTTTAGTTGTAAGAAGAGACTTCTATGCATGGCTCTATGTTGTTACAAGAGCAGTAAGGAGATTACAGATGAAACTGTGAATAGGCACATCAATGTTTGCAAGGCTAGACTTTATCTCTGACTGATAACTCTCTCGCATTGTCATAAATGCCTTATATGGCATCATATCTCTTTGCTGCTTTGTAGAATCAGTAATAGCCAGGAGAACTAACTGTGACGTCATCTAAACTGACACATGTACTACATTCACAGTATACAAGATGCTACGGGGCAAGTCAAGTGATTTACAGCGTGATATGTATTCTGCGTGCGGAAGCTATAAGTACGACACAGCGCGCACATCACACAAGTCACTGAACTGTCTCTCGCTGACAACTCGTCTATATCACACGTTTAGTATCTGTTGTTGTTGAAGAGAGCCTCCTATTATTTTCATTGTTGTTGTTGTTTTTTTTTTTTATTGTCTGCGACTATCTCTGTTGCTGGATTCATTTGTTTTGTCACTGACGCTACTGACATTCGTCATCTTTGGTTCTTGTCCGTTTGATTTTTACTTATTCGTTTATCCTCTTTTTTTCCATTTTTTTGTTTACATTCGACTACATTCCTATTTCAGAATTATTTGTATGTTTGTTGACAACAGCCATTTGTGGCTTCCTCTGTGTGATTCTTACGTATTTTTGCTGTTCATTTTCTCGTTCTGAGTCATTTTATGTAAATGTAAGTCTTCTGCTATTCAATATCCCATAATAGAACACGCGCTTACCGTTAATACTATTTTTAAAACTAAACTATTCCACGTGTACCCGTTGTGTCAACGTACGAAAAGAAAACACATGTCAAATAGTGACGGGAGGATAGTTTCAAAAAACACGTCAGTTATAACAGGAAGTTACCTGCTAACTGATATGCAAACTTTCCTCAAAGTACGTGCAAATTAACCCTGGAAGTTAAAATAGTTTGTGTACATCTAGGAATATCAAATGATAATATTGATTTAGTCGTATGGTACATGTAATATACTAAAGATAATTCAGCTTGCTAAGTAATATGCGAGTAGCCAGTTTAATAAATTGAGGAAGATGTATTTCTATTACAAAGATAAAAAAAAATAGCCGCCGCTTTCAAAATATTACAGAATGATGAACGAATTACAATAAAGTAAAGTCAACTTTGTGTGTAGTGTATGTGCGCTAAGTTTAATGAAATTCTAAAGTACGGTTCCTTAGATATCGAAAAATGGTAATATGGCCGCCATTTTGAAACTATGAACACGGCGTACACGAAGAATATAAAATTCAAGTAAGATTACGAAATACTATACCTGGACATAATTTTATGAAATTAGGCCCTCCTGTTCAAAAAATTTTAGGGACACACGCGCGCGCGCGCACACACACACAAAGACAGAAAGGTGATCTCGTAAGCCTACTTTTTCCTTCGGAAAGTAGGCTAAAAATCATTTCAGAGCCATTCTAAGTTGCTAAAAACAGCTCTTACAAACTGTTATATCTGAAAAACTACTCACAGTATTAGTGTGAAAATACTCTAGAGACATGCAATGGACTTAACTTAAATCTTTCCACCAATAAAAAGATGGGATCACCAATGAAAGTGTCAGTCAGTCGGGCGAGTGATGTACGATACCACTGCAATGTCGTACGGTAGAGGCGATACCGCGCCAGATGAGCCGGTCAACATCGCCCTTGGCGCCCTGCCTCACTCACGGCCTGTAGGCGGTCACCTTAAGTGGTTTACACAATAAAAAAACTTAAGCAGTAAGTAGTGGAGTGAAGAAGTGAACAGTAGAGACGTGGATGTTAAGATAACGATGTTACTGTCAAAGTTAAGCCATCAGGAATCCAAGGCTATGATTCAATCCTTCAGTAATACTAACGAGGTAACAATAATTGCGAGAGACCGTATTTACGAATTAAAACTTGAATTATATGGTAAATTAATTTTACTTTCCTTAAATACTCCGCCTTAAGAGTATGTTATAAGTTAAAGCGAGATGACTAATATCAACGAATGACGAATGGCATCAAAGGGATACCGAACTTTTCTATGACTGGTTGAACTTAACAATTGCCACTGTCGAACATAACTAAGCTGAAAGCACCAACAGTTCAGTCCTGTATGCTGCGGTTTAAAATAATGTGATGGGAAAAATTCTAAGTTCAGCTGCTTAAGTGTTAATGTTTAATTTGTAATTAAGTAAACCTCTTGCTTAAGAGGGATCAGTATCTGCCATCTTCGAGTTTTTATACTTTCGTAGTAAGCTCCATACAATTAGATTTATTATAATTTACTGTCTGACGTGGCACAGATATTACATTCTTAAGAGTAACCAAACTGTCACACCTTCACTACCATCCATAGTATTGAACTAGTAATATTCCGGAGGAAGCGAGTCACTTGTTTCTACGGATGGTCACAGGTGTGTGTGTATGTGTGTGTATATATATATATGTATACACACACACACATATATATATATATATAATATATATATATTAGTAGTCGAGCAATGCCAACTGTACACACACTAAGGAACTATTCCCCCTGCCTTGTCGAAGCATAAAACATTATAGACAATTTGTAGGCCAAACTAAATGCAGAAGTTCCATTATTCCAACTTGGTGGGTACTGATCTCCCTTAAGGGGAGTGTTTCATTTTCAGTTTTTGAGCCATAGAATTTATTCAAAATTTTACAGCCAAAGTTTTTTCTTCGACAAAGCATAGGATATATTCGTGGTAAACTAACTGAAAAAAAAAAATGGAATATTTCATTAATTTGTCAGGCAGAATCATTGCAAGAGAATTATAGGTTAACATGCAAGCATTCTCTTGCAATGATTCTGCATGACAAATTAATGAAAGATTCCATTATTATTAATGCCAAGCAGTTACCCAAGAATATATCCTGTGCTTTGTTGAAAAGAAAATTTTGATAATACAATTTGAATAAATTTTATGGCTCAAAAACTGAAATTGCAATAAAACTGTCAAATACTCCCCCTTAAGTGTGTGAAGATGTGATGTGCATGCACAGTGTGTGTGGCGTGGACGGAGAATGCAGGTAGTCATGGATACAGGTAGACAAGAGAGGCCGACCTAGGGTCGAGGATAGAGACAGGGTAGTGGAGAGGGAGGGGAGGTAGGAACATCGATTGCTCGCACATCTGGGCCGAGCTGAGATCAATACAGCCGTAGAGAGACTGCACTCACAGCGCTGGTCAAGACACAGGCACGCCCTATCTACACTCGTACAACTCTCTGCACTCCTCATTATCTTTCATTTCATTTTTATATGTATCAACTTGTACATAGTACAATGACAGTGTACATTGTCAAGAGAATCAAAACAAATTACATTAATGTAACACACCAGCCTACAATGGTATAGACATTACTTTAAAAAGATTAATCTAAGAATTCCAGTTATGAAAGTTTGAGTAACTCGTAGTCATATAACACACAGTTAGCTAATTATGTTGGCTACAAGCTGCTATTTACAAACCATATAGAATGAGTCAGTACGGTGTGTGTTAATATTACGTTGTGATATCTCACAATAAACTATGAAGAACACGTGCTTTTAATTTCTCCAAAAAGTGCATACAGTTGGAGTAATGCTAGCCTGAAAATATTATTTTCAAAATTACAAATTAATTTATATCTCAGAAACCACTTCATACTAAACAATGATACTATGAACACTGTATTAACAACGACTGTTCTTCATTCTCAGAAATGTAGTTTGTTAATATCGCCGGCCCATCATTGGTCAAATAGAGTACAAGGTCTTGTTTTGGCTTGTAACTCTGGAACACAACAATTAATGTTGTACTACAGAACATTGACCACGTGCAAAACTGCAATAAAAAATATAATTTGCATGACTCTACGGTTTACGTTATATCGTAACTTAATTTCAAAGTACAATCTTTACTATCTGAATTAATGAAACAGTAGCAAACTTATTAACGTGTTTGCACAGATGTTGCTAGTGTTAATTATTCACTGTTTATGTAACAAGAAACGCACTTTGTAACATCACGTATTACGTTACTTACGCCAGTAATCCTATATCTGTTTTGTGTCGATTCGTGTTCGTAGCGATACAGGTTCAGCTGCCTGAAGGATTACCTAGAATTGGAATGTTGTAAAACCTAATTCACATTGCCATAGATTCGTGGGTTTTATTTTAATACCACAGTTTTTCTCCCCTCAGAATGCAACCACTTCACACGTGCTACGTAACCTATTTTTACACTATCGGAGTTACAATTCTCCGATAAAAAAAGCGACCAAAATCGCATCATTGCGACACGCCTGTGTGTTTGGTTACCCGCTTTGCAAGACAGTCACAATGCCTGCATACGTTTCAGGCGGTACAATGTTTGTATTTTAAATGGCTAAAATTTGACATGCCATATTCTCGAAAATAGTTCACTCTAGCACTTTCCGACAAGTCTATCTGTTTGCTACACTTTCGCAATGTTCTGTAGTAGCCTACAACATGAATAACAACGTGTTCTACAGTTACAAGCCAAGACAAGACCTCGTACTCTGTCTGATCAATGATGGGCCGGTGATATAACAAACTAATTTCTGAGAATGACGGACAGGCATTGTTAAAACAGTTCTCAGAGTATCGTTGTTTAATATGACGTGGTTTTTGAGTTCTAAGTTAATCTGTAATTAGAAAATCTTTATCCTTCGCAGTATTACTGCCACCAAGTGTACTTTTGGGACAAATTAAAAGCACATTTTCTTCATAGTTTATTGCAAGCTATCACCACTCAATATTAACACACTCCTTCCTCCCTCACCCTGCATATAGCGCAGCGTAAGTCATAAATATTTATCGTCAATTAGTAGTAAACGAAACTAAAATGGATCAATCCGTTTATTTTATTCTTTTAAAGTTTTTCTGTGGTATAGTGTCATTTATGTACAAAAAATAAACACACATTTCTTAAATAAATAAAATTATAGCTCAGAAAATATTTAATAACTTTGATATGAACTAAACAGTTGAAGATAATCTTTAAAAACAAAGAGTTTCTTCAGCATTTAATCGTTGTCCCACAATTCAGTTTAGCTTATTATTTTTAATACTCTTAAAATAAGAATAACGTCACTGACCTAATAATTTATTTTATTAAAAAACGTGACGTTCCCTTGATATCAGTTGTTTTAAAATGTTATTGTTATTTATTTATCAAAGTAAAGTCACTACGAAAACCAAAATTCATTTCCGTGTTTGTATTTATTTACAATTTAAACACTGGGACCCCTATCTCTCGTAGAAATATTTCTGCACCAGTTTGTTTCCGTGCCTCATGCGAACATTTGCAGTTGTGCTTCATGGTCTGTGATTGGCTGTTTTTAACTAATACGTGTATTAACGTTCTACTAGAAACCACAGACGAGTTGTATCGCAGTAGCCTTGTTTTGATCAGTTCAGTCAAATGAGAAAAGTCGGACGTCTTCTTACAAAGACACGCTGTAAGTATCAATTACAACGTTTAGTGTAACAATTCAATCCGGATTAGGAGTGGACTGAAGAATCTTGATTCAAATTGTAATTTAAACACGTTCCTACTGGACTGAAGTAGGAGTGGAGTGCGTAACCCAGTTCAGTCGACGAGGTTGACTGGAGTGAAGAATCCGGACTGAAACCGTTATTTTAAACACTCATCGGACTGAACTGAACGAAGATAAAGCGGTCGCCATTTTGAATAGTTTGTTTCGTTATTTAAGAGGTTAGAATCGTCCTAGGCAAAAAAAAAAAAAAAAAAAAAAAAAAAAAAAAAAAAAAAAAGACCAATACTTTTATAAAAAAAAAATATTGGCATTGCAAAACAAATCAAATAAATATTCGTACGAATAATTTCAAATATAATATATAGCAAATACGTGCCACTTTGATTTTCAAAAGTCATTTGTTCTTAGTTCAGTGTTTAGTAGTGTTCACTCTAGATTAACTACCAGGAATGGTCAAAACTTTTACTGTAAACCCAATTTTAATTCTTGTTCACTTTTAATTCGTTCCGTGATGACTCCAGTCCAAGTTCAGTCAAGTCCAGAATTTTATGCTAGACATTTTAATTGAAGCCAAACTCCCAAAACGCACCCAAAACATTGGAACATGTTGAAGCGAAATACAGTATGTTTGCTAAATCAGACGTCGCTACTGATGTCAATTCACGCGACTCTGCAGACACAGTCTGTAGTCGTGCATGGTAGTACAATATAAACTTGAATTCACAGGATATCTGAACAAAGTGCATCACGGGAATACTGTGGCAGTGGTTAGAGTTTCCCTTGTGAAAGTATCTACGCACAATTGCTTCAGCTTCTCCAGAGCAGCAGCTTTTGTTCTCACTATACTCGTGATCCCACAGGACCTAGCCGAACATATTCTTTGTTGACATGGCCAGATCAATACTCATTAATTAACTGTTTCCATGGCGGTTTGTTTGCCCTTGTGACTTCTTTCTGTTGAGCTTTCATCTCACGCTGTGTTATTATTCATTTCCCCATTACACACTCTGTCTACCTCCTCGGTCTGATACCGTGTCCAATAACTCACCTTCCCGACACTCATATTGCCGCCATGTTGCCATTCACTCTGCGGCGTATACTGGCTACTGGTTCTGTCACTCAGTTGTAGAGACGGGGACTAATTTACATGTTCACTGACCTGTAGACTAGCCTGCAAGAATATATGTGCACTCAAACACACAACTACTGCTCATTACTAGCGACCCCTGTTTTCCGCGAAAAGAATCTTGCCCCACTTTGTTTCAGTGCCTTACGTGCACATCTGCAGTTCTGCTTCGTGGTCAGTGATTGGATATTTTAACTCTCACGAGCCTTGAGATTCTACCAGCAAGTCACAGACGTGTGGTGTTGCAGGAACGTTGTTGTAATGGGCTCAGTCAAATGAGATACGGCTCTTCACACAGACACGATGTCAATACCCATGAAGCAGAATTGCAGATGTGAACTCAATGCACTGAAACAAACTGGGGCAAAATTCTTTCCGCGATAAACAAAGGTCCCTAGTTATTAGCCATTGAATCCAGTGAGTGTCCTGTTTGTGATTGGCCTATCGGATTGTCCACGTGTTTCGTTCGTCATTTGTATAGGAGAAATATTACCACTAGGGTCAAGAACTTTTCGCGAGAAGAATTTTGCCAGAGTTTGTTACAGTACCTTGCTTGTCTAGCGTAGAGGTATCACATCATTGGGTCTACATATATAAGCATTATTATTTGCTGAGCGCACCCCAAGAGCTGTCAAATATGTCAACAAATAATTACTTCAGTTTCATTAATTTACACTGGTTTTAATTCTAGCTTGTTTCCACAATAAAACGCGAATTTTTCATGTCTATACTCGTTTGTGAATAAACGAATATCGCACGAACTTTTTCCCGCCTCACGAGCACGTCTGTAGCTCTGCTTCATAATCAATGTGAACTGAAGAGGTTTTGGTCAGCACTTAAGGGCCTCGCCTACCACGCGCTTAAAATGCGTGGCAGTGTGTTTGTATAAAGGTTTTTTTTTACGAAAATCACTCCACATATGCACATTGTATCAATGTACTAAAATAAAATACACTTGAAACGTTGACTGAAAGGACGTTTCAAAGCGTCATATCGATTATAAAAATAATCTCGGAGCTCTTAGAAATGGATAAAAAAAATCCTTTTCAGCATGTTATATCTGGAAAACTACTTACAGGATTCGTATGAAACTACCGTAGAAGCATGGAATGACTTTGGTTAAACTTTGCACCAATAAAAAGATGGGGTGGCCACTGAAAGTGTCAGTGAGGCTGAGTGATGTACGATACCACTGCACGTTGTTTATAACCTCTGTACTGATACATCCTGTATACACACTCATACAGACAGCACCTGCTCACTCGCTGCTCGCTGACAGAGTGATAACCACAGTATTGGGCGAGTGTTAAATTGTTTCTTTATTATTTGCTCTGTGCCCTATAAAGATTTGCTTTGATTTTACAACAATTTTCTTTATTCAGAAAATTCTAGAATTTAAAATAACTCAACGTTAAATTTCAGCATTTTTTTTTTTTAGTTAAAAAATGTTTTTGTATAAGAAACGTTGTAATCTACAACATCGTTACTCGCAGATTTTTTTTTTTTCAATTTGGAATTTAGTTGGTTTTAGTGTCGTGCATAAAACGATGATATACAAATTTTTGACGTTTACTAGTCATTTAGAAATAACTATGAGAGATAAAAAAATTTCATAAGAACAAAGTTTAGTCACAAGTTATGCCTAAAATAAGAAAAAAATATATATAGTACAAATGTAAAAATAAAAGTATGACATTGGAGATTTACGCAGACTGCGTCCTTAAGACTTTCATGTTCCGAACATGTACTTTTACAGAAGTAAGAATTAACAACATGTCTCAGAGACGGAAGGACCATATGTAGTGAGAGAGACTGGTATTGTCTGTATTCGACGTTATTAACTTTGAAATAAGCGATTTCTGGAACACAACCCGTTGGTTCCTCATGCGGCTACTTGCGGGAGATTAATTCTGCAAATCAAGCACGCTAGATTGCACGCTAGATTGCATGCTAGATTGCACGCTATATTGCACGCTCATAGAACTGACGGCGTGTGCTGGTATCCCAGAGAGGCAATTACGTGCACGGGACACGTAAAGCAGATTCAACTTGTAAATCACAGATGGGTTTATCATTCAGCAGTTCTTAGGGCAGACAACTGGAACATTTACCCAGGATGAATTACAACCACGTATTAAGAGAGACTGGTCTGAAATGAACTATGAGCACGTTATTATAAAACTGATCATTTCTGGAAGTTAGTAAATAAAACTAGCTGATGAATGGCAATTGCACATACGAAATGTTGTAAAATTGCGTGTCAATATTTTGGGCAAACTTTCCTCACGTCTAGAGGGAAAAAAATTTACACGAGCATATGACCGAAAATGAATTATTTCTGCACTACATGTGATTTTAAATGTTTATTGCAGTGGAAGTTTACAATTAGAATTTATTGGTTTGTGAATATACGCAATTGCTCATGTTTTGCTGATCAAACTAGTGTTGAATGACAAAATACAAAAAAGAACAAAACACCTATAGGCCTATAAATAGCACACATAAAAAAGCAGAAAAAAAGAGATCGCAGAGGCATTCCGTCAGTTATTTTTCATGAGAATTCCTCTGGGTTTGCTATTTTTTTCTGTTTTATGTGTGTTTTTTTGTTCTTTTTTGTATTTTGTCTTTCGACACAAGTTGATCAGCAAAACGTGAGCATTGGCGTATGTCCAGAAACCAATAAATTCTACAGGTAACACACGGTACATAATGCACAGTGCATAGCATGTGAGCTGGATAGTGTTGCAGTACATACCATTGTAGCTAGTATTGTCAACTATAGTAGATACCAAAGTAGCAGAGGGCGGATCCAGCTCCGGATCCTGAAGGAAGCTATGCCTTACAGTTGAGCTATACTCTCAGATCAAGCCAAGTAGAGAAAAAGAGGGGGGGTCTGGAGATCCTTCCCCGAAACAAATTCGGATTTTAATGTGTAAATTGGTGTTGTTAAAAAGAGTTTCCAAACTGAAAAACGAAATAATAATCTACCCCTCAAAAATTGTAACATTTTTGGGGATAGTGGTATTATTAAAAAAGAAAAACTTTGTGCTGATATAAAGTAAATCAGGTAAAATTGTCAACTTATGCTTTCATATTGTTGCGAAAATGATTGTGTTGTTATTATTGTTTTTTATAAAGCTTCCGGAAAATATGAGGCAATGTTTTCAATAATTTACTAGGTGCATATATTGTTTTATAATTTTGTAGCAGTCTCGGGAGAGGTCATGGCACCTGTACCTCCCCCCCCCCCTGAATCCACTACTGCAGAGTAGACGTATTTAATTGGACGACAGGCAGTG
Organism: Medauroidea extradentata; assembly: GCA_003012365.1. Classification (NCBI taxonomy): domain Eukaryota; kingdom Metazoa; phylum Arthropoda; class Insecta; order Phasmatodea; family Phasmatidae; genus Medauroidea; species Medauroidea extradentata. The sequence goes on along the minus strand of PNEQ01043272.1, from coordinate 10,212 downwards.
AGCTATGAACAGCAACATGAGACAACCTGCGCGCTATCAACTAGAAGCTATGAGACGTGCTGTTCAGTAGCAGTGCATTTCTGGACACAAGTTCATCAACAATATTTTGTTCTTATAAAGGTAAGGATAGTTTCCCAAAAATATTGACACGCAAGTTTACAACGTCCTGTATTTTTACAACTTTGCAAGCGAACTTTCTGCCTAAGGGACGCAAGAGTAAACTATAAAAACATTTTATTTGCCCCAACCCAATTTTATTGTGGCAAATGATAAATTTGTTTTAAGAATACAATTGTTACAACATAACAGTTTGATAATTTTACAACTATTTCATAATAATTTTGATTCAAAGTTAACTGTAAATTGTTAATGGTAAGCTTTATATTTAAATTAAAAAAATAAAATATTTGTTACAATTTAAATTGAAAAAGAAAACTTTTCAGTTTAAAGAAAAATGTTACAGATATTCAACAAATGTTTATAATTGCTGTAACGCAAGAAAGATATTCTCTAATAAATGTTATTTCTTTAATATTAAGAATACCACTTTTACTATTAGCCTATCTGTGCGTAATTTCTTGTACTTAAGTTATGTGTAGAAAGTTTCGTGGTCACAAATAGTTTATTGCCTAGGAAATCAACAATCTAGTGGAAGTTCATTATGTGCACAGAGAAACAAAAACTTGCTGGCTTCAGTGTTAACGCTCAGCTTTGTTAGTACATCTATTGGTAACTGCTCGTTGGCCAATAAATTAATAGGCACTTAACTTTAAACGAAATACCTACCCTGTTCCAGAGCAGGGTGAGATAGCCGACAGCAGGCGTAAAAAATAAACAAACCGGCTCCCGCGTGTGTACACAAAGAAACATTTGTTTTCAGTTGTTAACAGCTCCAGCTTGTTTATACAGTACACATTAACAGTATGCACTTGTAATACCGTACATGCATATTGTTTCAGTAGTCTACAAAAGAGAATTCTGCACTTTCCGCACTTGGTCTGTGGCGACTGAAATATACATTCCTTGCAGATTTCGCCGCATTTATTAACTGCCACCAGCATACAACTCTATAGTTTTCTTACGCCAAAAAAAAAAAAAAAAAAAACGGTTTAAAACATTTCCAACCACTGAGGAGATCCGATGACGTGATAGTTACTACCGAGTAGACGATAGCTGTTGTGTTTTCGTAAGCGCCTATAGTAATGCAATGCGGGCATGTGAAGGCTGTGGTGACCTTGATAAGAGGAGAGCAGTGGGGCTTGCACCAATTACTCGGACGACGGGGGGCGTAGATCGATCACTAGGCCTGTATGTGTGGTTGTGTTGGTACGCGTGCCAGGCATTGTGCGGTCACTGGGGCGACCCACAGTTGCCAACAGCGCGCAACAAAACACCCGCACCTCAGCCTTTCTTCGCCGAGATCAGTGAGGCACAGTACTCTGGCTCAAATCAAGTCACATATTCTTGTGGTCGTTGAATGAGTTTCGCAGTTGTGGTGTATGCCAAACTAAGTTTTTTTTTAATTGGACGGAGTTATGCAAAATGGAACCAATCCACAGTTCGCTGTAGCTGAGATATACAAGGTCGAAGTTTATTACGTGTATTTAAACCTTGTTAAAATAGTTCCTTCTTGACTCTTTTTTCCCTTCAAATATTATGATTATGATTGCCAAAATGTTTTGTGCCAACATACCCCTGAAAATGCTGTAGTTTAGCACAACAGATACGATTGGGTGATATACATCTGACACAACTAAACTGCCTGCAGACCAATAACCTGCATCATATATTACAACAGCGTTGTTCTTATTGGCTCAGTCAAATATGGTAACAGATCCACGTACAAGATAAAGCCAGTAATCTTCTGGTAAGATGAACGTGTGTTGGAACCCAGCAAACAGTCAAGGTTTCCCGTGATAAACCATCATTAGAGGTACGTAAATTGCGCAGATACATTCCAGGTCAGGTTGAACGCCAACTATGTATACTTCATTGTCATGTCTGTGACTTGCTGGCGGCTGTTACGAAACGCGTTTGACTACTGCAAGCCAGTAGTAAATATGGAAATAATGCGAAGTGATATCGCTTGCTACCTGCTTGTACGGTTATAAGCCAATAGATAATCGATTGTGGCCAGTGGATGTATAGGACTGACAAGTCTAGGCTGCTGCCAATTTAATCCGCGAAATTAACGTACATCTAACCATCATCTCCAAGTATTATTTAATGGCTGTTCTTTTTCTAGGACATAATTTGGACCTACATCTATAACTTGGTATGATCATCACAAAAATATACCATTTTGCGGGTTGGATCCTTCTTGCATAACTGCGTCAAATTTGATATAAGACATTGCTAGCTAACGTAAATGAGTGGCAGGAAAATACAGTCACATAAAACGTCTACGATTGTTTTCTTATTTCAGATTTACTTGTTGACTGCATCCATTTCTGTCTTCTTGTTTTGTTTCTTCCTTTTTGTTGCTTATTTTCTCGTACTTAGTACTCTTATTTAACTGTGGGTTTCCTAAGACTCAGCGACATTCCCTAGTAATGCCGTGTATCTAACGAAACACTTCCGTTGGTCATGTATACTTTCTCCGTTGCCTAACTGATACACGTTCTATCTTCGCTTACACTTTGCTTTTTAGCTGTGTTGTTTAAGATTTTTTATTCGAACAACCCACTGTGAAATATGAAAAATTTGTAATTTTTTAAAAGCCTTCTTATGGTGGTAATTAATTATTTTCAATAAATTCCTTTACATACACCAGTGCTGTACTATGTCGTTCGTGTGTGAGACAAAAAATCAAACAAAGTAAACTAGCCAAGATTAGCTGTAATCAGAACATTTACTATGTTTTATTATTACGTGCGGTGGAATCCTGGTGGATAACGTAAATCTTTGTGATTCCGTTTTCTGGCTGACATTTTTTCTCCATGTATTCGTTTTCTTTCTTTATGCCACTTTATCTCAGGTCTCTTAAACAACTTCGTTCTCTGACTGTACTCCCCATTTGTTAACTTTTCTTCTGAATGTGTTTCTGGCTAAAATTTCCAGCTTTTTCCAGGTCTTTCTTTACGTCCTGCATCCAGGGCGTGGTCTTTAATCATTCTATGTAGGTCATCATTTTGTGGCCGAGTCTTTTCTTTGGGAGTCGGTGGATGTGGCTGTAAAATTTTAATCTCCATTTCCTGTTATCGGCCGCGATGTTGGATAAATTTATTTTGGTTTATGGATTTGCAGTCTCTACACTTAAGTTATTGTGTTAATTTTCGCCCAAGAATCTTTCTCAGAATTCTTCGTTTTCAAGATATCCTTTTCTGTCGGGTGTGAGGGTTTCACTGGCATTTGCTGCAGGTTGTGTTGCTGTCCTGTAGTGTTCGACTTTGTTGACAGGCACTTTTGTTGCAGATTGTGTGCGTTCTTCAGATACCTATATTGAGTTCTTGCTGGCGAACGTGTATGCACAGTACATATTAATATGAAAACTATACAGCAAACCAAATAACATAAATTCCGCAAGAAATTACATCACTCACAACGCAAAAAATACGAACAAATAAATTACGCAAAAAAATTAATTAATGAGGATTGCTGAGGAAATTCAGTACATCGAATTTAAAAAAGCATAGACAATTACTGTAACGTAGATTAGATTGCTCACAGTACTGAATAACAACAACGAAAACTTCACAAATGTAAGACTGGACGACACAAATAATTTACTTGTAAAAGATATCTGAATTCACTGTCTGAAAGAATGGAAACTGATAATTTACTTTTACGTCACAAGTGATTATAGGTAAACAATTAACCTTTTATTTTCATGAATAGCAAACAGTCATTTTCTCTGCCCATCGTAACAATACACGTGCTATAACTGTTTTCAGTCACTTCAATATATTTTTATATTTTCAAAAGTATTCCACTTACATGGAACGCAAAATTTGGAATTACTTGCTGGGTGATAAACACAATTTTGGCTCGTTTAGGGAAAAATTACGTAAATCCTTTGTTTTTTAATGTTTAATTAAATTTTTTTATGTATAAAAGGTTTTAACTGAAAACGTAGTTGCTCATTATTTGGCGATATATAGAATATGAATAGTAATTACCTTGTATATTTCAGTATTAGTAGAGACGGGAATAATTGGCGAGTTCATTTGCTTGCAAACTAACCTCCAAGAACATATATTTACTACAGCATATGACAGTTGTTCAATAGCTGCTCGCTGATACAGTGAAATGTATCTATGTTTAGTTGCATTGTTATTATTGGCTATGCAACTTCAAGATGACATCAGATATGTCAACGGTCAATTGAGGAAGTGTCACTAGCTTACTGTTGTTTCAAATATTGCTTGTGTTTAAAAGAAAACGCCACTTTTTCACGTCCCTTAGTAATCTCAACTTACATTAGTTTTGTAGGCGCGAACAAACTGTGGAAATGTCTATGACTAAGTTTGGCAATTGAAAAATTGATCAATTATTACATCCGATATGATTATCGTATCTTTTTCTGTAATACCTCCTTAAATATTTCCACTGCCAGCCCTCACCCCCCCCCCCCTAAATGATAAGCCTTTATAGGAAGGACACGAAAAATATTTATCTACATAATACGGTACATTTATCAGAATTCTGTAAGTAAATAGACTGAGAGCTTCATAATTATTACGTTACCGCATTTAATGTAGTTTTCGATTGTTTCAATTACTGTGGAATGTAAGTTTTACCGCTTTCGGCAAGCTCAATAATTATTCGTCTCTTAAATATTTTCCGTACATGGTTCGTAACACGATTTTGGCGATAGGAGGTGGAGTTGAGGAGTGCTTAAATAAAATCAAACGTCACTGCAAATTTTATAAAAAAAATTACGTACGGTAACAAGGGTCAGCTTATGCATGTACTATCCATATATATTGTTTTAACTCGTTAACAAACTTAAATTTGACAGCTATACATGGGCAATAATTGTAAATATTTTGCGATATGATGCACAATGCAAGACAAAACTAACAGTACAAATATAGTGAAACGGACATTTCAGGTACATTTAAAACTAAACATGTTTTGCATCGTGACACATATTACAAAATATTAAATATTATTGCCCGTAAGCAGCTATCAGATTTCTTGAAGTTATACGAAACACAACATAATTTCACGATATCTTCCACATATGCAGATACATAATAAAGCTTTTCCTTACCTTGGTATGTGTGTGTGTGGTTTTTTGAGAACTTTGGACATTTGAATATTTACAATTTAGATGTCGAATTGGTGCAAAGAAAATAATGTTTAGTGCTCAATATAGGGCACGTTTGTGTTTAAGCTTTGTAATATTGGCATGATTATTTACTGAACAGCCACAGAGTTTCAAAAAGGTATAGTAGTAAACGGAAAATTCCGCGTTGAAATTTGAGCAAAAGCTAGATTTTTAACGTACAAACTATAGCCTCGTTTTCAGTTGGATCGTAATGTATAATGGTGCAGAATCACGATGTATTATTGGAGGATTGTTTACGTAGTTGTTTGAAGACAAAGCACAAATATTCCACACACATACTGCCGTGTTGCCTTGGCTAACATAGGCTGCTCACTGAAGCCGCGGGCAGTAACAACACATGCAGTGTTGAAATGAACACAGTACAGCGGAGTCTAGCCTGATGCTCACTGAGGCAGTTAACATTTTCCCAGTCTGTAGAAAAAACTTCAAGTACCTTAAACCCTGATATTTTATTCGAGTAAATAAGCTGAAACGTTATAGTACCTTACTATTACTACAATTGCGTGTGGTGTTTATAAATACGTACATACATTTACACTAACGTTTTTATTTTTATTCCCTATTAAATTACAGACAAACTTTTCCACCTAGAGTCTGTCGTACTTACAGAGGAATCATTAAAATAAATAGTCGTTGTAAAGCTACTCAGGAACAGGAGAGGACGGCTGAAATAATCTATCATAACTAGAGATGATGGTTTATGGCGGGAAAACTTGACTACTCCTGGGTTTCAACGTACGCTCAGCTTACCAGAAAATTACTGGCTTTCGCTAGAAAGAGAAGCTGTTACCTTATTTGACCGAACCAATAAGAATCCTGCTGTTGAAATATTTGATGCCTGTTATTGATCTGCAGACAGCTACGTTGTGTCAGAAATGTAACATCGCATCATATGTTGCAAGAAACTACAGTGTTTTCAAATGTATGTTGACACAAAACATTTTCTCGATATACCGTCATTAGAGATATTGGAAAATCGCGGGAATAGTTGACTGCTTGCTAGGCTCCAACGTGATGTATATAACACTGAATGTTTTGTATCAACATTGGCTATCGTTTATTTGTAGCATTTTTTTATCTCTACAACAGGCCCAGTTAGAACTGCACAGCTTGGACACACAGCGTGTGTGATTTGTACCAAAACTGTTCACACGTATCTCGGTAAATATAGATTTTCTATTGTCTCTAACCATAATCTCTAACAATAATTGTTGTCAAAAATACAATTTTAATTGACTGTAATAATTGGTTAGTATCTGTAAAATATATGTTATATAATAACGGCCTTCTCCAATGAAATAAATTCAAAATGTAGATCTGCTGTAAAATGGAAACATGACGCATATCCCACTTTTTTTAATCACCAAACCCGCCCCCGCTCGACTAACAAGCTCCTTGTTTACATGGTTGCCACGTCGAGGGCCACGACCTCATTCTACTGGCGGCTACGGCAGTGGGAAAAGTGAAATTGCGTGGCGTGTTTACCTGAAACATTGCATAACTGCCGAGGAGTGAGGTGGGTAGCTGACGTCACAACTTCGCCGCAGTTTCGCGGCAGATGAGGTGAGGGAATTATTGAAGTGTTCGCGTCATCCTGGAGCTAGATAACTGGCGCGGGGTAGGGGGGAGGGGGTCCTAACTCAACAATCTATACAATTAGCCCAGCAGTGGCGTGTAGTTGCCCCGGGACCATTACCCCATCTTGAGGACCTACAATACCGGCATGTATGTCCTGATGTTTCAACCAATTACGTCACGAATAATTGTGGATTCACAATAGCGTGATAGACACGACGTGAATTGCTACAGTAAGTATTATGGATCCTCTGGTCAGAATATGACCATCACTATGAATTTTTATTACATTGAATCTCACCACAAAGTTTTGATGGACTCTATGTAACCTTACACGTGAATGTATAGTTTGTTTAGTCGCTATGAAAGAAGTTGTTACGGACACTCTGATCGATAGCACCATGAACTTTTCCCGAAAATCATTTTGCCTCAGTTTGTTTCAGCGCTTTACGATCACATCTGCAGTTCTGCTTCACAGCCGGTGGTTGGATGTTTGAAGTGTCACGTGTCTCGGTATTCTACTGTCAAATCACAGACGTGTGGTGTTTCAGTAGCCTAATTGTGGTTGGCAGAGTCAAATGAAAGACGTCACTTCACTAAGACACGCTGCCAATAAACATGAAGCAGAATTGCAGATGTGCACGCAATGCAGCGAAACAAACTGGGGCACAATTATTTAAGCGAAATGTTCCTGGCCCTTCTGATCACACTATGACTAGAGATGATGGTTTATCGCGGGAAATTTGACTGTTTGCTGTATTTCAGCACACGTCCAGCTGACCAGAACATTGCTGGCTTCAGCTTGACACAGCTAAGTGTAGCCCCGGGTAGGGGAGGTAAGAGCGCTAGTGTTTCGAGGTCGCCGTGTGAAGGCAGTGGAGGGGAATGTCTTGGGACCCTCCCTCCATGTACACTACATTCATATCGTAAGCGATCATCTGCATAGTAGGTCTAATAGGCCTGTGCAATTATGAAATGATGTTATATTATCGGGAATAATTCTAGGAAACTGAAGTTTTGGTGGTTGGTAGAAACTAACAGCGGTGCTTATTCTCAAACGACCCCGCGCCTTACCCTTGTGCTATTCCCCCGATAACCCCTTAATGTATTTAACCACTGACTTTTACGAAATTGTTTATATTTCCATGACCAACTGATGTAACTGGAAAAGGACCTTCTTTTATTTCTTAAAGAATGTTTTAGAAAATTAAAAAAAAGCGAACAAATTTAATGGAATAGATTTGGTTACCATACACACCGTGCTATCTACTGTCACAAATTAACACATAAAATTAAAAATCACGAGAAACGTCACTCAAATTTGTAATACTAGTGAACGAAAACCTATCACGTTCAGCATTCATAATCATATGACTGACGTAGCATAAAATAAATGTTAATTTAACTTGTAAACAAAAATACATGTCACTATCTTCGTTCACGTATGTTAATTACCAATAAATATCAAGAAAAAAACTTGAGATGCTACAAAGGTATAACATCTAGGGACAGTAGCTATTACTAGCACATGCACAACTTCTGTTGACTTGCTACGCGAGAAGTATGTGATCGGCAGTATGTTTGTTCTGCGAAAATGTATTATCTAGTTACATCAACTGATTTTAGGTTTTTCAAACATGTCTACTGATGTGCCACTCTATCCTCTCAGTGCAAACAAACACCCGTTCCTGATACATAGGTACTGTCACATCGGGGTTTGCTACATTGCTACTGTGTATTAGGCGTGTCACAATAACAAACCTTGTAGATGCGCGGCGCAAAACGACACGGCTTGGATAACTACACTCTGGTTGTCACTTTCCAGCTGACGAGACTGTACGCACCGCTTGTCATGACGGTCAGGTTACTTGATCGCTATTGGCTGGGGGTGTAGCGGGACAGAGGAGAGAAGGAGGGTGAGGTACGTCTGAGAGGGGGAATGCTGTAGGTCACGTATTTTTCGAGGTCACACTTAGGTTTGTCGACCAGTACTTGGAGCTGTTGCCCTATTCGACCGAGCCAATACGAATCCCGATATCGTAATATTTGATGCCTGTTATTGGTCTGCGGACAGCTACGTTGTGTCAGAAGTTTATCACCGAATCAGACATGATGCAAGAAACTACGTTTTCAAGGCTACGTTATCGCAAAACATTTTCGCTATGTACCATCCATCATCTCCAACTATGACCTTTAATGTGAATTCGCAGCACATGTTATCACACTACACGCTATTTCAATGAAGTCTTGCCAGCTCGTGGCCTCCCAAACAATTTACATGACATGTAATCACTGTAGAGTAAGTCTTAATCGACACTGTGGTCAGGCTGTGGTTCTCTGTACGAATTTCCAGTACTTTGAGTCACTAGAAGCCCTTTATACATTTCCTTATTGGTCATGTGTTAAGGACCTATATTATTGGTGAAAATATATCTCATCAGTTTGTTTCAGTGCTTCATGTGCACCTCTGCAGCTTTGCTTCATGATCAGTGATTGGCTGTTTATAAGTTTGTAATAGTTACGTGTCTTAATGGTTTACTGCATATCACAGACATGTGGTACTCCAGTAACCTTATCATAATTGGTGCAGTCACGTAAGAAACATCTTTGTACAAAGATACGCTGCCAATGACAATGAAGCCAAACTGCAGGGGTACATGCGAGAAACTGGAACATGTCGGTGCGTATATCTCATTGAGAAGCCAGGTGTACGTCAACATAGTCTATTATACACAAGTACAAGCAGCTGTCACAAGATGCGGTGCTACAGTGAAGACAAGTAGACAGTGTGTAGACTCACCGTCGTGCAGGGGGTCGATGGTATGTATCATGAGCTGCAGCAAGCCATGGCGGAACTTAGTGCCAGAAGGATTGGCCGAGGCGATAGATGGCCTAGAAGTGACACCACTAGCAGCTGACCCTGCAGCCGAACCTCCAGCACCTGAGCCTCCACCCACACTCGTCTGGCTCGATGTCGCCGCGTTGCTCGTGTGCTGTCACAACATACACATAACCTGCCCTCAGTACACACTTACATACTTACTACCTGCCCTCAGTACACACTTACACACTCACTGTCTGCCCACAGTACACACACTACCTGTCCTCAGTACATGTATACTACCTGCCTTCAGTACACGTATACTACCTGCCTTCAGTACACACACTACCTGCCCTCAGTACACACTTATATACTTACTATCTGCCCTCAGTACATACACTACCTGTCCTCAGTACACACATATATACTTACTATCTGCCCTCAGTACACACACTACCTGCCCTCAGTACATGTATACTACCTGCCTTCAGTACACACACTACCTGCCCTCAGTACACACTTA